>JACEFZ010007376.1:215000-225000 GCA_014155875.1 Cepaea nemoralis
CAGTATGGGTTTTTATAAGAGTGGTATATCTTTTAATGTGGCCGATCTATATCACTTGCCTCTTTTTTATATCTTTCATCAACTCTCTTTTCATTCCCTGTTTTTCTAGAACCTCTGTATTTGATTGTTTGTGTTTGTTGTTTATACAGATGTTTACACAGATGTTTATAGTTTTCCAAAGTCCCATTTGTTGTTTTTCCGCACAGGACGTCAAAGAGCAACTCAAGAGGATGCAGGAGGAACCTCAACAGATTGTTCCGGGTAATAAATGCGGCGCTGCAATCTCTTGTTCGTGTACTTTGTCGGTTGTGGGACATGTTTCATAGTTTGTGTGAGGTGTCTCAGTTGTATGTCATTTTCTACAGCTGGTGTGTTGTGTGTCGGTTGTGTGACAGTTTCTATAGTTGGTGTGTACTGTGTTGTTTGTATGACATTTTCTATAGTTGGTGTGAATTGTGTCGGTTGTATGTTATATTATATAGTTGGTGTGTATTGTGTCGGTTGTATGTTATATTATATAGTTGGTGTGTACTGTGTCGGTTGTATGTCATATTCTATAGTTGATGTGAATTGTGTCGGCTGTATGTAACATTCTATAGTTGGTTGGAGTCTCCGTGGCGAAGTGGTCAAGCCGTCTGCCTCGCGCTCTGAAGGTCCAGGGTTTCATTCCGGGCTACGTCTTTCGGTTCAGTGGGCATTTTTTCGGACATTCCTGTGGATCGTCGCTGGAATTACGAAGTTCGTGCTTCGTGCTTTCGGCAGGCCACCCTGTTGAAAGAGACCGAGTCATATGGGATAAAACCCGGTGCAATGAAGTCGATCCTCTCGACTTTTAAGACTTTTTCTTATTCTATATTTGGTGTGTACTCGTGTGCATCGGTTGTATGACATTTTCTATAGTTGATGTGACATGTCTCAGTTGCGTGACATCTTATTATATCAACTGTTGATTGCATGATTTTTTTATTGTTCTTGTGAACCGTGCCGGATGCATGACATTTCCTATAGTTTGTGTGACCTGTTTCAAACTGTTGTTGTTTGTCCATCAAGAATGATGATTATTATTTATTTCATCCATAGGGGTTGAAAGTATGGGTCGTGAATTCTAAGATGGCTGATAAGGCTTATTTTGGCTCGAAATGTTTTTGACAATGTCAACAAAGAATGCTTGACATTTCTGGAGGAGGATTTCCTGCAGTGGTTTTTCTGTCCTGCCTTTTCTTCACAGCTCTTGCAGTCCTGGTTGCCTCACACATGACTGCACCCTTGTGTAATGATGCACACCACGAATTTCGGTCTCTGGCTGCAGCCTCCCAGGTGTCATGATGAATTTCAAAAGCATTCAGTGAGATTTTCAGTGTCTTTAAAGCGTTTCCTCTAGCCTCCTTGGGAGCGTTTACCACAACGCAACTCGCCGTAAAAAAATTCGTTTAGGGAGCCTGTGATCTGGCACACGAGTTAAGTGACCTGCCCAGCGAATCTGATTCTTCATTAGTAGAGTGTGGATACTGGGCAGTGTCTGGGATCTTGTCTTGTCATTTAATCTTCAGTAGCTTCCTAAGGCAGACTGTGTGGAAGTGGTTTAATTTCCTGGCGTGTCCCTGATAAACAGTCCAGGTTTCACAAGCATATAGCAGTGTTAGTTAGTTAGTTAGTTAGTTAGTCGACAGATCATCCTCGTTGCACATCGGACCATTCAGTCCATAAGTGCTCGGATCCCCTCCTCAGCAAATCCCGCAGCGTGTAGCGGCTAACGACGCCAGTTCTGTGTTGGTTTATCAATCCTTCTTTGGCTTCCTGCGTATATAGCAGTGTGGATAATACAACTGCTTTGTAGACTTTCAGCTTTGTTTGCAGGCTTATTCCATTTCTGTCCCATACATTCTTGTACAGTCTGCCAAAGGCTGCGCTGGCCTTGGAGATTCTTACATTCACTTCGTAATCAATTGTGGTAGCTTGTGACACAGTGCTGCCAAGATAGGTGAATTTGTCCACAACCCTTAGTTTATGACCATTGACTTTGATATTAGGCACAGTGTGATTATTCCCTGGAGCTGGCTGGTACATAACTACAGTCTTTTCCAAGTTGATATTGAGCCCAAAGTTGGCACATGCATGTGAGAAAGCTGAAACATTGTGTTGCATGTTTGCCTCTGAGTTGGCATATAGAGCGCAATCATCAGCAAACGGGAGCTCTCTGACGGTGTCGCTGTTAATTTTTGTGAACTGTTTCAAACTATTGTAACTGCTGCTTTTACTACTACTGCTTCTCCTGCTGTTGTTACTTCTACTGCTGATGGTATTACGTACAGCTACTTCTACTATTGTACTACTACTAGTACATTTATTATTACTACTAGTATTTACGAACTGTCTTAGTGGCCTCAAACGGTTACCCGAAATGATTTCCTGTGTAGTACGTGTATAGCATTGGAAGTTACCGATAATTTCTCTTCTTTAAATGTTTGTGAATATAATGGACACATCACCTACGGTTCGATGTGTTTGGGTGTTTATTATTAGACCTATGTTGGATTAATATAAAATTATGAGACCTATGGTGTTATCTCAGTGGTGTGATACGAATTCTGTCCGTATTCCATAGCTGTAGGTTCATGTGTATGATATACCTAGCTAATGAAGACACCCTATTTTAGGGTTGTCTAGTTGGTCGTTGCGTCGAAGTACACATGTTGGAGGTGACAGGTTCGGTAACTACAGCCTTCAATTTCAAATGTTGTGTAGTGCGTCAACCAGTCTCTGCTACTCTCTACTTCCTTCTTCTCACTTCAAAGAGCACATAACAATGCTATATGTGTTTATGTACTGCTACTACTGTTGCAACCAGTACTGCTGCTACATCTATCTATTTATCTAACTACGTATCCAACTACCGAAATGCCTATATGTCAATCTATCTGTCTATCTGTCTTTCTATGTACTATAATATATAAAACGTGTACTATGACTATCCTAATGTTATAAAACACTTTACTGCTAATATTAGATAAATAATTCGTTTTTTTTAAATGGACGAGTGGCATAAATAGCATTATAAAAATAGATCCTACCTGTAGAGGTTGCTAACACGTGTCAATAGTTGTTTCCTGGTTCTGCCTTGTGACTCTCTATTTCCTGTGTCAGTCTATGAGTATCTCTGTCCCTTTCTGTCTGTTTGGTATGTAATCTGATTATCTTCTGCCTTACTTTACGCCTGTGTGATTGTATGGTGTGTGGGTGATTATGTGTGATGTGTGGATAATTTTGTGTGATGTATGGGTGTTTGTGTGGGTAATTGTGTGGTGTGTGGGTAATTATGTGGTGAGTAGGTGATTTTGTGGTGTGTGAATGATTGTGTGGGTGATTGTGTGGTGTGTGGGTGATTGTGTGGGGTGTGTGGGTGATTATCTTGTGTGTGGGTAATTGTTAATTGTCCTTTCCTGTCGGACCGTTATAAATTAACCACCCTTTAGTCTCTGCTTTTTCATCTGCGGCTGCTTCACCTGGATCTCCGGGGCAGGGAGCCGAGGTCACGGTCAGGTCAGGTCAGGTCAGGTCAAGTCCAGCTCGCCCGCCTGCCGTCCCGAGCTTCCTATGTTCGAATCCAGACCTGTTTCTAATTGATGTTGCTTACTCAGGTGGGATCGGTGCTGTGGATCGGGGGCAGTGAACGTCTTTCATAATTCTCCGATTTAGCGAGTCCAAGGTTCGGAATCTGCCGCGGGATTTGCAAGCAGCCCGCTTTGTGTTGTTTTCAATCGTATGAGGCGTCGATCGTTCAGAAAGCAATAGCTCTACTACAATAGCGAGCAGAATAATGCTGGAGTTGATTGCGACATCCTGTTAAGGACAGACAACTAACTCATTTTTTTTAACCTTTGGTCGACCCTGTCTAAAATAGATATAGGAAAATTTTAAACATTGGTCGACCCTGTCTATAAAAGATATTAGGAAATTTTAAGCTCTGGTGGACCCTGTCTACAATAGATATCAGGAAATTTTAAACTGTGGTCGATTCTGTCTAAAATAAATATCAGGAAATTATAAACTTAGGTCGACTCGGTCTAAAATAGATATCAGGAAATTTTGAACTTTGATCGGCACGGTCTAAAATAGATATCAGGAAATTTTAAACTCTGGTGGACCCGGTCTACAATAGACATCAGAAAATTGTAAACATTGGTCGATCCGGTCTAAAATAGATATCAGACAATTTTAAATTTTGATCGACCCGGTCTAACATAGATATCATGAAATTTTAAACACTGGTTGACGCGGTCTAAAATAGATATCAGGAAATTTTAAACTTTGATCGATGTGGTCTAAAATAGATATCAGGAAGTTTTAAACTCTGGAGGACCCGGTTTAAAATAGCTATCAGAAAATTGTAAAAATTGGTCGACCCTGTATAAATAGATATCTGGAAATGTTGAACATTGGTCGACCCGGTCTAAATAGATATAAGGCAATTTTAAATTTTTGTCGACCCGGTCGAAAATAGATATAAGAAATTATTACACTCTGGTGGACCCGGTCTAAAATAGATATCAGAAAATTGAAAACATTAGTCCAACCGGTCTAAAATAGATATCAGGAAATTTTAAACTTTGGTCGACCCGGTCTAACATAGATATCGGGACATTTTAAACATTGGTCGACCTGTCTAAAGTAGATATCAGGACAAATTAAACTTTGGACGACTCGGTCTAGAATAGATATCAGGAAATTTTAAATTTTGGTCGACAATGTTTAAAATAGATATCAGGAAATTTTAAAGTTTTGCCTGTCTCGTTTACAATAGATATCGTGAAATTTTAAACTTTGGTCGACCCGGTCTAAAATAGATATCAGAAAATTGTAAACATTGGTTGACCCGGTCTAAAATAGATATGAGGCAATTTTAAACTTTTGTCGACCTGTCTAAAATAGATATCAGAAAATATTACACTCTGGTGGACCCGGTCTAAAATAGATATCAGAAAATTGAAAACATTAGTCGAACCGGTCTAAAATAGATATCAGGAAATTTTAAACTTTAGTCGACCCTGTCTAAAATATATATCAGGAAAAATTAACTTTTGTACGACCCGGTCTAAAATAGATAACAGGAAATTTTAAGCTTTGGTCGACCCTGTCTAAAATAGATACAAGCAATTTTTAAACTTTGGTCGGCCCGGTTTGAAATAGATATCAGGAAATTTTAAACTTTGGTCGACCCTGTCTAAAATAGATATCAGGAAATTTTGAATTATAATGGACCTGGCCTAAAATAGATATCAGAAATATGAAAACATTGGTCGACCCTGTCCAATGTAGATATCGGGATATTTTAAACTTTGGTGAACCCGGTCTATAATAGATAACAGAAAATTATAAAAATTTGTCGACACTGTCTTAAATAGATATCAGGAAATTTTGAACTTTGGTCGACCCGGTCTAAAAAAGATATCAGGAAATTTTAAACTTTGGTCGACCCTGTCTAAAATAGATATCATAAAATATTATACTCTGGTGGACCCGGTCTAAAATAGATATCAGAAAATTAAAAACTTTGTTCGATGTGTTCTAAAATAGATATCAGGAAGTTTTAAACTCTGGTGGACCCGGTCCAAAATAGATATCAGAAAATTGTAAAAATTGGTCGACCCTGTCTGAAATAGATGTCAGGAAATTTTGAACATTGGTCGACCCGGTCTAAAATAGATATGAGGCAATTTTAAACTTGTGTCGACCCTGTCTAAAATAGATATCAGAAAATATTACACTCTTTTGGACCTGGTCTAAAATAGATATCAGAAAATTGAAAACATTAGTTGAACCGGTCTGAAATGGATATTAGGAAATTTTAAGCTTTATTCGACACGGTCTAAAATAGATATCAGGAAATTTTAAACTTTGGTCGACCGTGTCTAAAATAGATATCAGGAAATTTTAAACTTTGTTGACATGGTCTAAAATAGATATCAGGAAATTGTGAAATCTGATGGTACAGGTCTAAAATAGATATCAGGAAATTTTAAACTTTGGTCGACCTGGTCTAAAATAGATATCAGAATATTTTAGACTTTGGTCGACCCGGTCTAACATAGATATCAGACAATTTTAAACTTTGATCGCTCCGGTCTAAAGTAGATATCAGGAAATTTTAAACTTTGGTCGACGCAGTCTAAAATAGATATCATGAAATTTTAAACTTTGGACGATGTGGTCTAAAATAGATATCAGGAAGTTTTAAACTCTGGTGCACCCGGTCTAAAATAGATATCAGAAAATTGTAAAATTTGGTCGACCCTGTCTTAAATAGATATCAGGAAATATTTAACATTGGTCGACCCAGTCTAAAATAGATATGAAGCAATTTGAAACTTTTGTCGACCTCGTTTAAAATAGATATCAGAAAATATAACACTCTGGTGGACCCGGTCTCAAATAGATATAAGAAAATTGAAAACATTAGTCGAACCGGTCTAAAATAGATATCAGGAAATTTTAACCTTTGGTCGACCCGGTTTAACATAGATATCAGGAAATTTTAAACTTTTGTCGACCCTGTCTAAAATATATATAAGCAAAAATTAAACTTTGGACGACCCGGTCTAAAATAGATAACACGAAATTTTAAGCATTGGTCGACCCTGTCTAAAATAGATATCAGGAAATTTTAAACTTTGGTCGGCCCGGTTTAAAATAGATATCAGGAAATTTTAAACTTTGGTCGACCCGGTCTAAAATAGATATCAGGAAACTTTGAATTCTGATGGACCTAGTCTAAAATAGATATCAGAAAATTCTAAACATTTGTCGACCCTGTCCAAAATAGATATCGGGATATTTTAAACTTTGGTGAACCCGTATAAAATAGATAACAGAAAATTGTAAAAATTGGTCGACCCTGTTTAAACTAGATATCAGGAAATTTTAAACATTGGTCGACCCTTTCTAAAATAGATATCAGGAAATTCTAAGCTTTGGTCGACCCTGTCTAAAATAGATATCAGGAAATTTTAAACATTGGTCGACCCGGTCTAAACTAGATATCAGGAAATTTTAAACTTGGTCGACCCTGTCTAAAATAGATATCGGGAAATTTTAAGCTTTGGTTAACCCTGTCTAAAATAGATATTAGGAAATATTAAACTTTGGTCGACCCGGTCTAACACAGATATCAGGAAATTTTAAACTTTGGTCGACTCGGTCTAAAATAGATATCAGGAAATTTTGAACTTTGGTCGGCGCGGTCTAAAATAGATACAGGAAATTTTAAACTCTGGTGGACCCGGTCTAAAATAGACATCAGAAAATTGCAAACATTGGTCGACCCTGTCTTAAATAGATATCAGGAAACTTTGAAAATTGGTCGACCTGGTCTAAAATAGATATCAGGAAATTTTAAACTTTGGTCGACCCGGTCGAAGATAGATATCAGAAAATTGAAAACATTAGTCCAACCGGTCTAAAATAGATATCAGGAAATTTTAAACTTTGGTCGACCCGGTCTAAAATAGATATCAGAAAAAAATTAAAATTTGGACGACCTGGTCTAACATAGAAATCAGGACATTTTAAACTTTGGTCGACAATTATTAAAATAGATAACAGGAAATTGTAAAAATTGGTCGACCCTGTCTTAAATAGATGTCAGGAAATTTTGAACATTGGTCGATCCGGTCTAAAATAGATATGAGGCAATTTTAAACTTGTGTCGACCCTGTCTAAAATAGATATCAGAAAATATTACAGGAAATGTTGAACTTTGGTAGACAATGTTTAAAACAGATATGAGGAAATTTTAAACTTTGGTCGACACTGTCTTAAATAGATATCAGGGAATTTTAAACTTTGTTCGGTCCTGTTTAAAATAGATATCAGGAAATTTTAAACTTTGGTCGACCCGGTCTAAAATAGATATCAGGAAATTTTGAATTTTGATGGACCTTGTCTAAAATGGATATCAGAAAACTATAAACATTGGTCGACCCTGTCTAAAATAGATATCGGGATATTTTAAACTTTGGTCGACACTGTCTTAAATAGATATCAGGAAATTTTAAGCTTTGGTCGACCCTGTCTAAAATAGATATCAGGAAATTTAAACTTTGTTCGACCTGGTCTAAAATAGATATCAGAAAATGAACTCTGATGGACTCGGTCTAAAATAGATATCAGAAAATTGTAAACATTGGTCGACCCTGTCTTAAATAGATATCGGGATATTTTAAACGTTGGTCGACCCTGTCTAAAAAAGATTTCAGAAGTTTTAAACTTTTGTAGACCCGGTCTAAAATAGACATAAGGAAATTTACACTTTGGTCGTCTAAAATAGATATCATGAAATAACTCTGGTCGACCCGGTCTAAAATAGACATCATGAAACAACTCTGGTTGACTCGTTCTAGAATTATTATCTTGAAATAACTCTGCTCGATCCGGTCTAAAATAGATATCTTGAAATAACTCTGCTCGATCCGGTCTAAAATACATATCATGAATTATCTCTATTCGACCCTATCTAAATTAGATATCAGGAAATTTTAAACTTGGGTCGACCCGGTCTAAATTAGATATCAGGAAATTATCTGTGACGTAGAGGCGAGCACGGAATTTTATTCTATCGAGCGCTGATACACCTCATGGCTGGACAAAGGGCTGGGTGTACAGCCTTCCTGCAACTCGGACTGACAAAATTCTAGTGCTTGAAGGATTTTTTTTTCGTATATCCTTTACAGGACATCACTGTCAACACCAGCATTTTACAGCTGTTATTGATTTCTTGGACAAGATTACGCTCAGTCGTTTGCCATTGTTTTCTGAGCGGACGGCTCACTTATCCCGTAAGTCACCAACGCGACGAGAATCGCTACCAATTCTCGCGCGCTGCGTTCCCCTACGAGGATAACGGAGAAAGTCGTTAATACCTAGGCCAGGGAGACTGGCGCTTGAAGGATGACATCAACGCAATTTCACGTTGAAGGTTAGGGTAGTCACCTGGCTTCCGACTTGTAACCACGTACATTCATTCTGTTTACAGATAGAACTGTCAAACCTCTTGTACAGGACATCAAACTAAGCCACACTGAATCTCCCACGACCACAACAGCTACAACAACAACCACAGCAACAACTGAACCGACTACAACCGGTGAAGCATTGACGCCATCGTCGCGATGGGTGACGGTCTGGGATGAAAGTCCATTCAGAGATATCAGCCGCGTCAGACATAGAAAGATATCAACAACACAACGCAGAGGTCGGGGAAGAGCTAGAGGGAAAGAGAGACAATACACGTTTAAGAACAAGATTTATAAACAATGTCAGATTTGACAATACCGATGAGATTAAAGATAATACAATCTTACACATGAAGAACGGTTCTTTCCCCCTCTCAAGCAACCAATCATCGCTATTTATCGCTGACACACTCACTCGCAGAAAACGACAAACATGGTTCGCCAGCGTTGTTCCGTACCTCGCATTCGCAGGTGGGGAGTACTACAGCCTCTATGATCCGGATGGCATTCGCCTAGCTGTGTCCAGAAGTAACCAACTGCCTGCTTTGAACAAAAAATCGAGGTCTCCCAAGCGTAACTTCCCAACCTCTAAGCCTGTGGCTCGAGATGAAGCTGGGGCGATTGCCATAACCCGTATGTACTTCCTGTTTCCAAGTTGTATTATAGTTAAACATAATTTGCATTACCATGTGAACTTAATATTAATGGTTATATTAACTTGTGTTGGCATTCTGACGGCGGCATTATGCACAGTGTACCTGTGCGGGCTTGTTGGCTTGCCGAGACTCCTGTCTATTCCACTTTTCACATTGGACAGTGGGGAGCATTTTGTGTGATATTCGCTGGCACGGGAATGGAGCATAATGGGGACGACCCGTTGCCGTGAAGTTGGAACCTCGACTAACTAACTAACTAACTAACTAACTAACTAACTAATTGTTTGTATAATTATTATTATTAGTGTTGTTATCATTAATATTTGTATTTGTATT
>JACEFZ010007376.1:230000-280000 GCA_014155875.1 Cepaea nemoralis
TAAACGTTTACGCTGCTATCTACAGCATCAAAAACATTATTCAGATCCAATTGTCTATATATTACAGACACTACTACTTCTACCTCAACCTCATATTGTAATGTTAACCACAAAACACATCCCAAAGACACAATTATAAAGGTCTATTATCCTTAAGACCTCTTCCAACATTATGCACCTCACCTCACATAACTATATCTCACTCAGAACCTCTCTTAATGTCCATTTCTCCTTCTCTTATGCCGTTATCAACAGCAACCTAGTAATCATGAAATCTCCCCACAACATCGTAATCTGACCACTACTCTAGCAACCCACTTATTATTCTATCTCTGAAGCTTAACACACCCAAAGGGATAAACACTTACATCCTGCCCAGGCCATGTAACCCAATGCCTCTCTAAAATCTTCCACCTCTCAATTCATAATTCAAGCCGTAAGCCACAGCAGCAAAAATAACCACTCATGTCTGTGACTGCTTGCAATCAACTTTATCTCAGTCCCTTTATTACGGACCCACAAACACCCCATGTCACTATGTCTCCCCTATGTTCATTTCTCATTTACACCCTAACACCCCTTTATTATTGTACTGTTATCCACAGTGTCTAGTCAAACATGGATCCAATTCATGTTTACTCTTTGTCTGGGGTAATTTTCTTATTCTTCTATAACCCAGCAATCTCGTGTATATCATGGTTCTTCTGAACCCCCGGAAACTATGTTCAAAACTTTTCTTCTCCCATGTGGTTTCTAATCCCATATATTTCTAATTAATGCTTACTTTAGTGTATCTCTAAACTTTCCCATAACCATCCCCGGTATATGTTTCCACTTCTTCATAAGCCCATCAACCTCACTATGCTGATTATCCCAGCAATATACCCCCATGAAGTTATTCTTCACAAAGAGAATGTGTCTCTCTATTAGCTCACAGTAGTTTATTATTACTTTCTGAACGAAGGGTCCTAATTAAAGCCCCCTGTATTGTCTTTATTCTCGACAAAACCCTGTAATTTAAACATAACTTAATTAACTACTATTTAACACACAAAACAGCGAAATAAAATCACAACAGGACATCAAACCCCCCCAAATTTTTTATAACAATCATTTATGTTTCCCCTCAACTCAACTAAAGGTATGATGATGATGATGGTGATGATGGTGATGATGATACAACATACATCCTATTCTATTGTTACCTAATACTACTGGTCTCTTTTACGGACCAGTAGTTTACAGATGAAAGTCTAAGGACACAATAACCCTACTCTAAAATAATTACAATCATTTTACAGGACCAAATCAAGCAAAATAAACTTTATATATATGAGGCATTGTAAGCTCAATTACAATAAATATAACTGTCTTCTCGCTAAAGGGAAGGTTTTCAAAAAAAATATAATTCTCTTAGAATTAACCACGTAAAGTGACCCAGCAGCATTGGCCTCCTTTGCTAACCAATGTAACACCTATCTATTTAGCCAAGTCAAAACAACTCAATACCAAGCATTAATGCCAAAATACGTATATACATATATACAAATATCTATCTGTTATCTACAGATCATCATAATGCGGAACCATACTTGTTCCCCTCAACCAAAATCACTACTCAACAACTGACCGTTCCTTTTTCTGGAAGTCAAACATTGATTATCTCCCCTCTTAATACATCATCACATCTAAAATGTCCTTTTTAAGCCAGCACTGTAAACTACAAGTCGACCACTTTATCTATCACTAATGCAACAGTCATCTATTCAGTTATTAATTAACCTGTGGCATCACTACAACTTCCTAATCAATATTACCGTTATCTACGGTATCTCCATTCTCCTACGTCCAACAAAAATTTGGTCTATTTATTATAGACCTCTCACCAAAACAACTAATTCTACTTCTAATTTCATTCTCCTGCATCAGTACTTTCTGTATCTCACCACCATTTCTTCAAATCTCTCCTATCCTTTTCATATCGTGACGACAATCCAACCAATCACTTTTATCGGAACACCTTTTCTAACATTCATTTACCTCATCTTGTTTACCTTCGTATCTTTCACTCCTATTTATCGGGATTCTTTCAGAACAGCAACTCACGTTAGTATATACAACGGACCTCATTTTTCTCGTTTCTCCGTATTAGGCACTCCTGCTTTGACATGTTCCTGTCAAGAATACTAAAGATGTTTTATGAAACGTCAGTCAGAATATTAACTCTCTTTCCGTCAACCTGTCATACGACTTCTATAATTTCCTTCCAAGATCACACATTCCAAACAAAAGACATCACACTTTAGCACAAACAAAACAGAGGCGACGACTATAGCTAAAGAAGAACAAACAACAACAATTCCGCTAAACGAAACGAAACAATTGATATTGACAACAGGTGTAACAAGGCTATTCAATTCTCTGGACTTATCAATCCACTCTTCTCATATTCACACGGACAATGATACACAACCTCGCTCTCATCTCACGACTACTTTTGCATCACGACAATCTAACATGTCCCTTCTATTACTACAAAAAGCACTTTAGACGCCACCTCAACATTCCAGCAATCATTCACCACATATCAACACGTATTGATCTCCTCAAAACACATTGACACAAGACATGTTAACGCCACTCTTATATTTTTTCTATGTATTTCACTTAGGCGACGTCATCACACCTCTCTCTTACTTCCTTCATCACGACGAACACCTGTCTGACTACAGTTATACTCACGTATGAACACCGCACAACTAGACGAATTATTCCAGAGGACTCTCTCAATTCACTGCTTTCTTATATCTCTACTTCTATACGAAGGTCAGACCCTATACATGACAATCTCGCAACTTATATTGTTTTCACAGCACTATTTACTATCTCTTCAAAACAAACCTCATTCCAACAGATCACTAATCTCGTAACTATCATTCTATACTTCTCCACACACAACAACTTTCTTCTTTCTCCGCAAGCACGACGTAACTCGTATTTTTCAAGCATCCACTTCTACAGTCTATTACTTTTATTCTCACGTTCAACTGGCTATTTTATACACAGGATACTCAGTTCCTCCTCAATCTATATCTCCTCACCAGACATTCTCGGTTCACCTGTCAACAATACTATTCTTTCTTCCCAAACAAACAAAACTATCTCGGACATCACGTCATAGCTCTGAGTCAAACTATTTCTAACACGAACATTCATACTTAATTTATCTCTCACCCTCTACTAATTCTCTCTACTAAGTGCTGAATCCACCCTATTTTACTTAATTTACTCTCCCTACATCTTAACCAAACAGAAGATATCCTGTATTACGTAATCCACCGGAGTTCTTCTCATAAGCCAAAACTATTTCATTTTCCTTCTTCATCCAAGGAATTTTAACCGTTATATAGTGTGTCCAAATTAAACACTTCACTGTCTTTCAATACATTAACCCGTCTTTCAGTTATTATGTCATCATCACTATCTGTTGTCAACCTGTTAAAGTACTCAGGTCTTAAGGTCCTAAGGTCTTCTATTTTACTTATGTTATCTTCTGTTGTCGAAGCGTAAATTCCCGCTATCTGTCTATCACTATTCTTCTTCTTAAATGTTTTCTTCTTTTTCCTTTATTTGCGTCGGTCTGCTCACTGTTCTCTGTATACCTTATGTAACGTTTGTACCTCCCCATTTCGTCTTCAGATGACACACTGACAATAGTTCCTTCATCAGACTCATTATAGTTTACTGCAAACACGTCGGCCCTATTCCCATAGTCATCTTTAAAACGTCTGACTTTCTTTCTCTTTCTCGGTTTTCGTCCCTTAGCCTTCCCTACTTTCTTGTCATACAAACCAGTTTCTTGTTCCAAAGAGTCACTACCCAAAACTCTGTCCGTCTGTCTACCAGCAACTACTCCGTATGAGAGAACATCACGCCTCGATTCAGGATCTGCTCGTAGTGTAACACTCTCATTCTCCGAATCATCAGTAATAATATCTGTTTCAGCATCACTATAATATTCGGCTGTAGGAATATCTTCTCCGTAACTTGAACTTTGACAGCTAATATTCCTACACCATTTGGGAATTAGTTTCCTGTCTATAGCTGAAGCACTTGACATGGTACTACCTCTATTTACAATCATACTATTCGTTTCCTTACTACTTTTCTTCATGGGCTTCTTCTCGTCCTTGGTTTTCGTATATCTATCTTTCTTACCTTCAACTTTGTCTCCCTTAGTCAAATGAGTTGGTTTTGACTGAGTTTCTATTAAGTCAGTTTGACTTCCCTTTGTTATCTTGCTGACTGGTTGTACCTGAGTCTGTGTACTACTTTCTATCGTATTACCTGCTTGCGTCTGTGTCTCTCGGTTTCTTTTCTTTACTAATAACGTCGTCTTCTTTTCCTGTCCACTAGTCACATTCGCAACCATTTTAGGATTAGTCTGTATTTTATTTACAGGTTCAACTCTGTCTCTAACAGCTGAGTTTAGATATTGTCTTTGTCTTATTTCGAACCATTCGTCACGTTTTTTTCTAGCGCTTACTGTATAGGATGGCCAATTCCTAGAACAGTCTCTCTCATGCCCATTTCTGTATCTCTGATCATTATACCAGCTCCTAACCCTAGTCATCTTTGGATTTACATAAATGCTTCTATACTGCCCTCTATTTTCATTAACTAGTGGCTGTCCTCGGCTATTGTTCCTTTTTATCTCATTACCTCTTCTTACATTAGTTGTTTTACTCTGTAACCAGTGTACAAAACATTCTACCTCGCTGACTGCCTCCTTTAACTCTCCTAACCATGCAGTCACGCGTCCTAAGTCTCTGCTCAGGTGCATTTTTACTCTTTATGCTATCTTTTGGAATATCTATCAACCTGAAACAATAATTTCACTTCTTCTTCTGTATATTTCTTAGGTACCTGTAAAAAAAACTTGTCTTGATTCTCCACTGTGCTGTCTGAGTCTTCTAAGCTGAAATATTTAAACAAGCAACCAATTTCACTTTTATAATTTACTAACTTAACGTCAAAACTTGTGCTAAGGTGTCTTGTTCCGCCATGCTGAAAAATACTGAAACAAAGCAAGCAAAGAACCACACAATTTCAACTTCTTAATTTAAAGAAGACATTCACTTATTATAGACAGCCACAGTTATTTTCTGGGTTTGAGTACCACACAATTTTTACTTCTCAATTTAAGTAATACCCTCACTTATTATAGAAATGCACAGTTAGTTTCTGGGTCTGAAGTACCACACAATTTTTAACTTCTCAATTTAAGTAATACACTCACTTATTATAGAAATGCACAGTTAGTTTCTGACTCAAGCCCGTACCTTCCTCCACTCGGCGTCAGATTTCGTTCGATCACCAGAGCCTGTTTCAGCTGAAAATCAGTCGCAGAGTTCAGGTAGTCCGTCTCTTCCCCCAGGTAATTACGTCACTTCTCTAGGGATGCCGGGATAATCTTCAACCCCTGGTCGGGTCCCGACCAGCTGTTTAGTCTTTGCTTTCACCCCGGGTGGGGTACATCATCGACGTCTTGAGATAACAAACGTAAGTGGCTGGCGATTTGAAATTATCAAAATTCAGGTTATGGTAACTTTTTAAAACTCCATAGTTCAGATCGCGGTTATGGGAAACCCTTTGATGAGGTTAATGTTCAGCCACGGCTCTAGGAAAGCCCTTTGATGAGGTTAATGTTTAGCCACGGCTCTAGGAAAGCCCTTTGATGAGGTTAATGTTTAGCCACGGCTCTAGGAAAGCCCTTTGATGAGGTTAATGTTTAGCCACGGCTCTAGGAAAACCCTTTGATGACTCTGAAGGCTGAATGTTCAGACTACAACCATGACCATCTCCCGGCCAAGGTCAAAGTTCAGACAAGGTCTCTGGAAAGCCCTTTTTATGACGTAAAATTTCCAACCACGGCTCTGGGAAGCCCTTTTTATGACGTAAAAGTTCTATAATTTTACATGATTGAGAAATTATTTGCTCAGGGTTATCACAGCCTTCGAGCCTCTTTCTTTGCTGATTATTGACCTGATCCTTTCACTGGAACAACAACAAGCGTCTCCCGAACTTGATAAAGCTGACTTGAGAAAACGTTAAATACCTTCTGGTTTAGGCATTCTTTGAAGGTTTCTTTCACTGGAACAACAACAAGCGTCTCCCGACCTTGATATAAGCTGATTTGAGAAAACGTTAAATACCTTCTGGTTTAGGCATTCTTTGAAGGTTTCTTAGTACTTCGCGTGGTAGCCGGGACAGCTCAATTCAGTATCCTGGTCAAGTGGCAGCATTTCGCTTCTTTAACAGTGTATAAGAAGACGAAGACATGTTGTTTTCTTGTTGATAAAACGTTTATTGGCGTAAGATGACAAAGCTTCGATGTTCACCTCCACTCAAGATTAAGGCCGGATCTCAACTCCCCTTGCCAACCCAATACGTCACGATTGAGCATCTCTCTCCCTTTCACTCTCGATGCTCAATCGTGCTATATCTGTTTCCCACTAGATTCTAATAATACCCCAGAACTCCCTTACTGTTACAATAGCAACATAGAAATTACTAAATACCAGCAATGGTACACAACCTGTGGTGCTATTGATAGATGCAAAAACAGTACTCGAGGCGCTCCTGTCTGGGAAATTGCCAGTACTAAGGACACTACTTTCTGAACTTAGCAGTCAGCATAAGGTCACCATACAGTGGATACCATCCCACTGTGAAGTACCCGGAAACGACAGAACTTATCGATTGGCTAAGGAAGGAGCCAAAGAAGAACAGCCTTGTGTGCCCGTTACATACCACCAAAAGAAAAGAATGATCAGATCAGTCAGAAAGCCACCAAAGCCTGCTAAAGATGTCTACCACATTATGGACAGACCAGAACAAGTAATTATTCTGCGCCTCAGAACAGACACAATTCAAGATTGATGACTCGGCCATGTGCACATATGGATTGGCGTCGCAGACAGCAGAGCACATATTCCAAGACTGCCCAAAATATAACATATCTAGGCAAACCGTCTGGTCTAGAGAGACAACAGTGGAAGATAAACTCTACGGACCGCTGTGTGAACTGAAAAAGACAGTTACATTCATACAAGAGACAGCATTGCAGTTATAGACATATTTCAAGCGAACGAAAGAAGAAGAAGAATAACTTAACGTATAAGTCGATATTTTTTCTAAAGATAACTTAATCTGTATCTCAATGTCTCTATTATGATAATTTTATGTATATCTCGGCGTCAGCATCATGATGTGCCGTGTCGTTTCGCTATATCATACTGTCCCCTAGACATTCGGATCAAGTCTATGATCTTTTCCTGATGGCGCTATCTGGTCAAGTCCGTCCATGTGTTTATCTCTGTGCCGTCCACTAGCTCTTGTCCTATCAGTGTTGTCATTTGCCGCTAAGTTTTCAAGTTCATTTCTCAGACTAACGTGACCAAGACATCTTGACTACCTAAGCCTAATTTCTCGAATCGGTTACTGTTGTCACTTGTTCCTTGTGATATTTGCTCATTGGGTTTTCTAACTATCCATAGTATTCTTTCATTATTACCAGAAAACCACATTTCTATTGGCATTAGATGTTTCTTAGCTTGTCTACCTGTTGTCCATGATTCACGTGTATATAAAACGTGTGTTCTATATAAAATTTCAAAGCTCTTTAACTTATCGCAATTATCAGCTGTTTATTGGTATGTTTCACTTCTTGCAAAAGTCTCCCTTTACCATCGCGATTCCAGTTCTAGTCTCTACAGGGCGTCTGCCCAAATAGTTGTACAGATTCACCTGTCAAAGAAGTTCCCCATTTATTTCGTAGGTACACTGTGGTGTTTCTGTCTCAAGAATAGACACTACGTTTTCTTACAATACATATATAACCACAGTTGTTTGCTGTGTACAGTAAACACACCTAATATATGCTGCAGATCCTGTTCATTATCTGGAATCAATACAGTATCATATGTTTTAGCTCTCTCGCTTTGAATTCGAGCTTAGTTCATTCGCGCTGCTTCTAGTAGCACCAAACTGAATTTTGCGTGTGGATTAGATTTCCCTATTGGCAGTGTCATCAGGCCACCCCACTCCGACTTCAGAGGTACTTTTATTTACTTCCCCAAGTCAAGAAGGAGAAGTCAACATTTTAGTCCAACTGACCCATTACATCAGCATCAGTTTTACCTTATACGTTATGTCCTCGGATAGCGATGCCTCTGATATCATCATATTTATGATAATATATTAACTATAAATGTAGGAAACAATTTTGGAGACATTACGTATTCTTCCAGAACTTGATAAATAGGTATTGACCTTCTTCAAAATCATTTTTATGGCGCTGGCCACAGCCAGAAGATAGATCAGAGTTGGTTTGACAAAACCAGCTCAGACTTCGCCATAACTTTAACGTCTGTTAGACTAAAGGTCCGTACTTTAACCCTGGCTGTTGCTTCCAGAATCTCCTCTATACCAGACAGCTGTTGCCTTGACTGTTGCTTCCTGAATCTCTTCTATACCAGACAGCTGTTGCCTTGACTGTTGCTTCCAGAATCTCTTCTATACCAGACAGCTGTTGCCTTGACTGTTGCTTCCAGAATCTCTTCTATACCAGACAGCTGTTGCCCTGACTGTTGCTTCCAGAATCTCTTCTATACCAGACAGCTGTTGCCTTGACTGTTGCTTCTCGAACCTCTTCTATACAAGACAGCTGTTGCTCTGACTGTTGCTTCCAGAATCTCTTCTATACCAGACAGCTGTTGCCCTGACTGTTGCTTCCAGAATCTCTTCTATACCAGACAGCTGTTGCCCTGACTGTTGATTCCAGAATCTCTTCTATACCAGACAGCTGTTGCCCTGACTGTTGCTTCCAGAATCTCTTCTATACCAGACAGATGTTGCCCTGACTGTTGCTTCCAGAATCTCTTCTATAACAGACAGATGTTGCCCTGACTGTTGCTTCAGAATCTCTTCTTAACCAGACAGCTGTTGCCTACTGTTGCTTCCAGAATCTCTTCTATACCAGACAGCTGTTGCCTGACTGTTGCTTCCAGAATCTCTTCTATACCAGACAGCTGTTGCCCTGACTGTTGCTTCCAGAATCTCTTCTATACCAGACAGCTGTTGCCCTGACTGTTGATTCCTGAATCTCTTCTATACCAGACAGCTGTTGCCCTGACTGTTGCTTCTCATACCTCTTCTATACCAGACAGATGTTGCCCTGACTGTTGCTTCCAGAATCGCTTCTATACCAGACAGCTGTTGCCCTGACTGTTGCTTCCTGAATCTCTTCTATACCAGACAGCTGCTGCCCTGGCTGTTGCTTCCAGAATCTCTTCTATACCAGACAGCTGCTGCCCTGACTGTTGCTTCCTGAATCTCTTCTATACCAGACAGCTGCTGCCCTGACTGTTGCTACCTGAATCTCTTCTATACCAGACAGCTGTTACCCTGACTTTTGCTTCTCAGACCTCATCTATACCAGACAGCTGTTGCCCTGACTGTTGCTTCCAGAATCTCTTCTATACCAGACAGCTGTTGCCCTGACTGTTGATTCCTGAATCTCTTCTATACCAACAGCTGTTCCCCTGACTTTTTTCTTCCAGAATCTCTTCTATACCAGACAGCTGTTGCCCTGACTGTTGATTCCTGAATCTCTTCTATACCAGACAGCTGTTGCCCTGACTGTTGCTTCTCATACCTCTTCTATACCAGACAGCTGTTGCCCTGACTGTTGCTTCCAGAATCTCTTCTATACCAGACAGCTGTTGCCCTGACTGTTGCTTCTCATACCTCTTCTATACCAGACAGCTGCTGCCCTGACTGTTGCTTCCAGAATCTCTTCTATACCAGACAGCTGCTGCCTTGACTGTTGCTTCCAGAATCTCTTCTATACCAGACAGCTGTTGCCCTGACTGTTGCTACCTGAATCTCTTCTATACCAGACAGCTGTTGCCCTGACTGTTGCTTCTCATACCTCTTCTATAACAGACAGATGTTGCCCTGACTGTTGCTTCCAGAATCTCTTCTATACCAGACAGCTGTTGCCCTGACTGTTGCTTCTCAGACCTCTTCTATACCAGACAGCTGTTGCCCTGACTGTTGATTCCTGAATCTCTTCTATACCAGACAGCTGTTGCCCTGACTGTTGCTTCTCAGACCTCTTCTATACCAGACAGCTGTTGCCCTGACTGTTGCTTCCAGAATCTCTTCTATACCAGACAGCTGTTGCCTTGATTGTTGCTTCCTGAATCTCTTCTATACCAGACAGCTCCTGCCCTGACTGTTGCTTCCAGAATCTCTTCTATACCAGACAGCTGCTGCCCTGACTGTTGCTTCCTGAATCTCTTCTATACAAGACAGCTGTTGCCTTGACTGTTGCTTCCAGAATCTCTTCTATATCAGACAGCTGCTGCCCTGACTGTTGCTTCCTGAATCTCTTCTATACAAGACAGCTGCTGCCCTAACTGTTGCTTCCTGAATCTCTTCTATACCAGACAGCTGCTGCCCTGACTGTTGCTTCCCAAACCTCTTCTATACCAGGCAAATATTGCCTTGACTTTGTCTGCTCCTGGACTTTGGTCATCGATAGTTGTAATTGTCACAGGTCAAAGTTGAAAATCTCTGTCTTATGTCCTTGGGTCTGCGCTGCTGGCTGGTATATTGGTGCATGATAATGCAGGTATATCCCGGGGCCTTTGGGATCGTCCGCCCAGTCTGGAAGAAACGATACATCGTCTTTACCTGGAGAGAATGGTGAGGCAGGAAGTGACCAGAGGATCTGGCCGACACACAGTTCTCCGAATAAAAGCCACAAGGACACATAATCATATTGCAGGTTGTACCAGTAGTATTGGGATTCTTCATTGGTTGTTGAAAATGAGGACGGAGCTCTCATGGGAATGCCCCGTGTGCTGTGATGTCAGTTCATGACTCAGCTCAACTCAACTTGTCTTCTGTAGGGTCGGGGGAGCGCGTTGGTGTAATCGTTATGAGGTTATGCTGATAATGTCATACGCTCAGTCAGTACAAGGTCCGACGTTTCTGCTCGTCGTCCCCTAAGTGAGGGAAAGATTGGCCACCTATTGCTATGTGTGTACAAAATTTGAGGGTTCTAACATTTCACACGCATGTTTTCTGTTCTTTCATAGGCCATGAAAAGCACAGGCGACACCAAGGGACGGCCACGATACAGAAAGATGCAGTAAGTAGTTATAGACCAGTGGTTGTCAACCTTTTTTGGCCCGTGCCCCCCTTTAGCATATTTTCAGAACGTCATTGCCCCCTTTTGTATTTCCTACCTAAAGATCCCCCCTCCCGCCCCTACACAGTATACGTAATAATGGAAGCACATACTAAAACAAGTCTAGACGTCCACATAAAACGTGGTTTGTGGGTCTACTTACTTTATAAAACGAATTTTAGAAGGGTGAGACGTACAGAACCGTAAAGTATGAAGGGAAAAACAAGATCAAGTAATCGGTTCTTGTATTAACGCGATCTTGAAATAATCTTCATTCCCCCCCCCCCTCCTGGAAACCCCAAAATTCCCCTCTGGTGGGGGGGGGGGGGAGGGTGAATTCCCCACCGGTTGAGAACCACTGTTATAGATTGTTTTCTCCCGGGCGTGTCTGGCACTGTTTAGGGCATCACACATTTCACATGGCCCCAAACTACAATGGTTTTTAATTAATCCAGGCTGTTGAATCGTAGATCTTTTAACATAAATCAAAGTCTCCATGGATGCATGTGATCACTGTTTAACGTAAATCAAAGCCTCCATTATGCATGCGATCACAGTTTAACATATTACAAAGCTTTTATTGTGTATGTGATCACAGTTTACCATAAATCAAAGCTTTTATTGTGTATGTGATCACAGTTTAACATAAATAAACAGTCGCTGTAGATTAGGGGATACTAGAACTACATTTCACAGCTCCGCGACACACGGAGTCCAGGGTTCGATATCTGCCTCTGGCAATTTGAAAGGAAATTGTTTGCGTTTATTTATATGGGATGAGTCGTCGGCCGTTCAGAAAGTAATGGCAAGCTACTGAATTAACATTGTCTAATAAATCGCAAACAGCCAATAAACGCTAGGGTTGGTCACTACGTTCTGTAAAGGACACAAATTGAACCTGTTTTAAAACATAATTCAGCTCCATAAATGCGCTGTAGATAGATCATCGTGTAAAACATTAATCAACCCCATAAGTGTGCGGTAGATCATCGTTTAAAGTTGCCCTCTAAGCATGGGTGGGGAACGAGAGCGGGGAGACAACTTGCAGCGGTCTCAATATCAAACGGTATTGTTGACGTGAGAATCCGAGACATGACTACACACACGAGGGATCGTTTCAACGTGATGGCTGGTAACGTAAAAAGTAAGGGCCCCTCGGACAGTCAGTCGTAGAGCCATATTTCTAGAGGCCACTCTGACAATCAGTGCTAGAGCCATATTTCTAGAGGCCACTCGGACAATCAGTGCTAGAGCCATATTTCTAGAGGCCACTAGGACAATTATTGCTGGAGCCATATTTCTAGAGGCCACTCGGGCAATTATTGCTGGAGCCATATTTCTAGAGGCCACTCGGACAGTCAGTGGTAGAGCCATATTTCTAGAGGCCACTCGGACAATCAGTGCTAGAGCGATATTTATAGAGGCCACTCGGGCAATCAGTGGTAGAGCCATATTTCTAGAGGCCGCTCGAACAATCAGTGGTAAAGCCATATTTCTAGAGGCCACTCAGACAATTATTGCTAGAGCCATATTTCTAGAGGCCACTCGGACAATCAGTGGTAGAGCCATATTTCTAGAGACCACTCGGACAACCAGTGTTAGAGCCATATTCTAGAGACCACTCGGACAATCAGTGCTAGAGCCATATTTCTAGAAGCCACTCGGGACAATCAGTGCTAGAGCCATATTTCTAGAGGCACTCGGACAATCAGTGCTAGAGCCATATTTCTAGAGGACCACTCGGACAATCAGTGCTAGAGCCATATTTCTAGAGGCCACTCGGCAATCAGTGCTAGGAGCCATATTTCTAGAGGCCACTCGGACAATCAGTGCTAGAGCCATATTCTAGAGCCACTCGGACAATCAGTGGTAGGCCATATTTCTAGAGAACACTCGGACAATCAGTGGTAGAGCCATATTTCTAGAGGCCACTCGGACAATCAGTGCTAGAGCCATATTTCTAGAGGCCACTCGGACAATCAGTGCTAGAGCCATATTTCTAGAGGCCACTCGGACAATCAGTGCTAGAGCCATATTTCTAGAGGCCACTCGGACAATCAGTGCTAGAGCCATATTTCTAGATGGCCACTCGGACAATCAGTGCTAGAGCCATATTTCTAGAGGCCACTCGGCAATCAGTGAGAGCCATATTTCTAGAGGCCAAAGACAATCAGTGGTAGGCCATATTTCTAGAGGCCACCCGGAAATATGTAGAGCCATATTTCTAGAGGCCACTCGGACAATCAGTGGTAGAGCCATATTTCTAGAGGCCACTCGGAAACAGTGCTAGGCCATATTTCTAGAGGCCACTGGACAACAGTGCTAGAGCATATTTCTAGAGGCCACTCGGACAATCAGTGGTAGAGCCAATTTCTAGGGCCATCGGACAATATGTAGAGCCAATTTTAGGCCTCGGAAACAGTGGTAGAGCCATATTTCTAGGGCCACCGACAATCATGTAGAGCCATATTCTAGAGCCCGCAATCATGAGAGCCATATTTCTAGAGGCCATCGGCAGAATCAGTAGAGCCATATTTCGAGGCCATCGGCAAAGGCGCCATATTTCAGGCCATCGGAAAGTGCTAGAGCCATTTCAACTCGGACAATTATTGTAGAGCCATATTTCTAGAGGCCACTGACAATCATGGTAGGCCATATTTCTAGAGGTCACTCGGACAATCAGTGCTAGAGCCATATTTCTAGAGGCACCGAAATCAGTGCTAGAGCCATATTTCTAGGGCCCCCGACAATTGCTAGAGCCATATTTCGTAGGCCGATATTTTAGCCATATTGAGGCCACTCGGACAATCAGTGGTAGAGCCATATTTGAGGCCACTCGGAAAATCTGTAGAATATTTTAGGCCACTCGGACAATTTTTAGCCATATTTTAGGCCACTCGGACAATCATTGGCCATATTTTAGAGGCACCTCGGACAATCAGTGGTAGGCCATATTTCTAGAGGCACTCGGAACAGTGCTAGGCCATATTTCAGAGGCCACTCGGACAATCAGTGCTAGAGCCATATTTCTAGGGCAACTCGGCAATCGCTGCCAATTTCTGGACAATGTGAGCCATTTTCAGACCTCGGACAATCGGAGCCATTATTTCTAGAGGCCACTCGGACAATCAGTGCTAGTAGCCATATTTCTAGAGGCCACTCGGACAATCAGTGCTGGAGCCATATTTCTAGAGGCCACTCGGACAATCAGTGATAGAGCCATATTTCTAGAGGCCACTCGGACAATCAATGCTGGAGCATATTTCTAGAGGCCACTCGGACAATCAGTGCTGGAGCCATATTCTATAGGCCACTCGGACAATCAGTGCTGGAGCCATATTTTCAGAGGCCACTCGGACATCAGTGGTAGAGCCATTTTCTAGAGTCCACTCGGACAATCAGTGCTGGAGCCATATTTTCTAGAGGCCACTCTGACAATTCAGTGCTAGGAGCCATATTTCTAGAGGCCACTCGGACAATCAGTGGTAGAGCCATATTCTAGAGGCCACTCGGACAATCAGTGCTGGAGCCATATTTCTAGAGCCACTGCGGACAATCAGTGCTGAGCCATATTTCTAGAGGCCACTCGGACAATCAGTGGTAGAGCCATATTTCTAGAGGCCACTCGGACAATCAGTGCTAGGAGCCATATTTCTAGAGGCCACTAGGACAATCAGTGGTAGAGCCATATTTCTAGAGGACCACTCGGACAATCAGTTCTAGAGCCATATTTCTAGAGGCCACTCGGACAATAAGTGCTAGAGCCATATTTCTAGAGGCCACTCGGACAATCAGTGCTAGAGCCATATTTCTAGCGGCCACTCGGACAATTATTGATAGAGCCATATTTCTAGAGGCCACTCGGGCAATCAGTGGTAGAGCCATATTTCTAGAGGCCAATAAGACAATCAGTGGTAGAGCCATATTTCTAGAGGCCACTCGGACAATATTGATAGAGCCATATTTCTAGAGGCCACTCGGACAATCAGTGGTAGAGCCATATTTCTAGAGGCCACTCGGACAATCAGTGCTGGAGCCATATTTCTAGAGGCCACTCGGACAATCAGTGCTGAAGCCATATTTCTAGAGGCCACTCGGACAATCAGTGGTAGAGCCATATATCTAGAGGCCACTCGGACAATCAGTGCTGGAGCCATATTTCTAGAAGCCACTCGGACAATCAGTGCTGGAGCCATATTTCTAGAGGCCACTTGGACAATCAGTGGTAGAGCCATATTTCTAGAGGCCACTCGGACAATCAGTGCTAGAGCCATATTTCTAGAGGCCACTAGGACAATCAGTGGTAGAGCCATATTTCTAGAGACCACTCGGACAATCAGTGCTAGAGCCATATTTCTAGAGGCCACTCGGACAATAAGTGCTAGAGCCATATTTCTAAAGGCCACTCGGACAATCAGTGCTAGAGCCATATTTCTAGAGGCCACTCGGACAATTATTGATAGAGCCATATTTCTAGAGGCCACTCGGGCAATCAGTGGTAGAGCCCTATTTCTGAGGCCAATAAGACAATCAGTGGTAGAGCCATATTTCTAGAGGCCACTCGGACAATTATTGATAGAGCCATATTTCTAGAGGCCACTCGGACAATCAGTGGTAGAGCCATATTTCTAGAGGCCACTCGGACAATCAGTGCTAGAGCCATATTTCTAGAGGCCACTAGGACAATCAGTGCTAGAGCCATATTTCTAGAGGCCACTCGGACAATCAGTGGTAGAGCCATATTTCTAGAGGCCACTCGGACAATTATTGATAGAGCCATATTTCTAGAGGCCACTCGGACAATCAGTGCTAGAGCCATATTTCTAGAGGCCACTCGGACAATCAGTGGTAGAGCCATATTTTCTAGAGGCCACTCGGACAATCAGTGCTAGAGCCATATTTCTAGAGGCCACTCGGGACAATTATTGATAGAGCCATATTTCTAGATGCCACTCGGACAATCAGTTGTAGAGCCATATTTCTAGAGGTCCACTAGGACAATCAGTGCTAGAGCCATAATTCTAGAGGCCACTCGGTCAATCAGTGCTAGAGCCATATTTCAAGAGGCCACTCGGACAATCAGTGCTAGAGCCATATTTCCATAGGCCACTCGGACAATTATTGATTGAGCATATTTCTAGAGGCCACCTCGGACAATCAGTGGTAGAGCCATATTTCTAGAGGCCACTCGGAAAATCAGTGGTAGAGCCATATTTCTATAGGCCACTCGGACAATTATTGATAGAGCCATATTTCTATAGGCCACTCGGACAATCAGTGGTAGAGCCATATTTCTAGAGGCCACTCGGACAATCAGTGGTAGAGCCATATTTCTAGAGGCCACTCGGACAATCAGTGGTAGAGCCATATTTCTAGAGGCCAATAAGACAATCAGTGGTAGAGCCATATTTCTAGAGGCCACTCGGACAATTATTGATAGAGCCATATTTCTAGAGGCCACTCGGACAATCAGTTGGTAGAGCCATATTTCTAGAGGCCACTCGGACAATCAGTGCTGGAGCCATATTTCTAGAGGCCACTCGGACAATCAGTGCTGGAGCCATATTTCTAGAGGCCACTCGGACAATCAGTGGTAGAGCCATATATCTAGAGGCCACTCGGACAATCAGTGCTGGAGCCATATTTCTAGAAGCCACTCGGACAATCAGTGCTGGAGCCATATTTCTAGAGGCCACTCGGACAATCAGTGGTAGAGCCATATTTCTAGAGGCCACTCGGACAATCAGTGGTAGAGCCATATTTCTAGAGACCACTCGGACAATCAGTGCTAGAGCCATATTTCTAGAGGCCACTCGGACAATCAGTGCTAGAGCCATATTTCTAGAGGCCACTCGGACAATTATTGATTGAGCCATATTTCTAGAGGCCACTCGGACAATCAGTGGTAGAGCCATATTTCTAGAGGCCACTAGGACAATCAGTGGTAGAGCCATATTTCTAGAGACCACTCGGACAATCAGTGCTAGAGCCATATTTCTAGAGGCCACTCGGACAATCAGTGCTAGAGCCATATTTCTAGAGGCCACTCGGACAATTATTGATAGAGCCATATTTCTAGAGGCCACTCGGGCAATCAGTGGTAGAGCCATATTTCTAGAGGCCAATAAGACAATCAGTGGTAGAGCCATATTTCTAGAGGCCACTCGGACAATTATTGATAGAGCCATATTTCTAGAGGCCACTCGGACAATCAGTGCTAGAGCCATATTTCTAGAGGCCACTCGGACAATCAGTGCTAGAGCCATATTTCTAGAGGCCACTAGGACAATCAGTGCTAGAGCCATATTTCTAGAGGCCACTCGGACAATTATTGATAGAGCCATATTCTAGATGCCACTCGGACAATCAGTTTGTAGAGCCATATTTCTAGAGGTCACTAGGACAATCAGTGCTAGAGCCATAATTCTAGAGGCCACTCGGTCAATCAGTGCTAGAGCCATATTTCAAGAGGCCACTCGGACAATCAGTGCTAGAGCCATATTTCCATAGGCCACTCGGACAATTATTGATTGAGCCATATTTCTAGAGGCCACTCGGACAATCAGTGGTAGAGCCATATTTCTAGAGGCCACTCGGAAAATCAGTGGTAGAGCCATATTTCTATAGGCCACTCGGACAATTATTGATAGAGCCATATTTCTAGAGGCCACTCGGACAATCAGTGGTAGAGCCATATTTCTAGAGGCCACTCGGAAAATCAGTGGTAGAGCCATATTTCTATAGGCCACTCGGACAATTATTGATAGAGCCATATTTCTATAGGCCACTCGGACAATCAGTGGTAGAGCCATATTTCTAGAGGCCACTCGGACAATCAGTGGTAGAGCCATATTTCTAGAGGCCACTAGGACAATCAGTGCTAGAGCCATATTTCTAGAGGCCACTCGGACAATTATTTATAGAGCCATATTTCTAGAGGCCACTCGGACAATCAGTGGTAGAGCCATATTTCTAGAGGCCACTCGGACAATTATTATAGAGCCATATTTCTAGAGGCCACTCGGACAATCAGTGGTAGAGCCATATATCTAGAGGCCACTCGGACAATCAGTGCTGGAGCCATATTTCTAGAAGCCACTCGGACAATCAGTGCTGGAGCCATATTTCTAGAGGCCACTTGGACAATCAGTGGTAGAGCCATATTTCTAGAGGCCACTCGGACAATCAGTGCTAGAGCCATATTTCTAGAGGCCACTAGGACAATCAGTGGTAGAGCCATATTTCTAGAGACCACTCGGACAATCAGTGCTAGAGCCATATTTCTAGAGGCCACTCGGACAATAAGTGCTAGAGCCATATTTCTAAAGGCCACTCGGACAATCAGTGCTAGAGCCATATTTCTAGAGGCCACTCGGACAATTATTGATAGAGCCATATTTCTAGAGGCCACTCGGGCAATCAGTGGTAGAGCCATATTTCTAGAGGCCAATAAGACAATCAGTGGTAGAGCCATATTTCTAGAGGCCACTCGGACAATTATTGATAGAGCCATATTTCTAGAGGCCACTCGGACAATCAGTGGTAGAGCCATATTTCTAGAGGCCACTCGGACAATCAGTGCTAGAGCCATATTTCTAGAGGCCACTAGGACAATCAGTGCTAGAGCCATATTTCTAGAGGCCACTCGGACAATCAGTGGTAGAGCCATATTTCTAGAGGCCACTCGGACAATTATTGATAGAGCCATATTTCTAGAGGCCACTCGGACAATCAGTGCTAGAGCCATATTTCTAGAGGCCACTCGGACAATCAGTGGTAGAGCCATATTTCTAGAGGCCACTCGGACAATCAGTGCTAGAGCCATATTTCTAGAGGCCACTCGGACAATTATTGATAGAGCCATATTTCTAGATGCCACTCGGACAATCAGTTGTAGAGCCATATTTCTAGAGGTCACTAGGACAATCAGTGCTAGAGCCATAATTCTAGAGGCCACTCGGTCAATCAGTGCTAGAGCCATATTTCAAGAGGCCACTCGGACAATCAGTGCTAGAGCCATATTTCCATAGGCCACTCGGACAATTATTGATTGAGCCATATTTCTAGAGGCCACTCGGACAATCAGTGGTAGAGCCATATTTCTAGAGGCCACTCGGAAAATCAGTGGTAGAGCCATATTTCTATAGGCCACTCGGACAATTATTGATAGAGCCATATTTCTATAGGCCACTCGGACAATCAGTGGTAGAGCCATATTTCTAGAGGCCACTCGGACAATCAGTGGTAGAGCCATATTTCTAGAGGCCACTCGGACAATCAGTGGTAGAGCCATATTTCTAGAGGCCAATAAGACAATCAGTGGTAGAGCCATATTTCTAGAGGCCACTCGGACAATTATTGATAGAGCCATATTTCTAGAGGCCACTCGGACAATCAGTGGTAGAGCCATATTTCTAGAGGCCACTCGGACAATCAGTGCTGGAGCCATATTTCTAGAGGCCACTCGGACAATCAGTGCTGGAGCCATATTTCTAGAGGCCACTCGTACAATCAGTGGTAGAGCCATATATCTAGAGGCCACTCGGACAATCAGTGCTGGAGCCATATTTCTAGAAGCCACTCGGACAATCAGTGCTGGAGCCATATTTCTAGAGGCCACTCGGACAATCAGTGGTAGAGCCATATTTCTAGAGGCCACTCGGACAATCAGTGCTAGAGCCATATTTCTAGAGGCCACTAGGACAATCAGTGGTAGAGCCATATTTCTAGAGACCACTCGGACAATCAGTGCTAGAGCCATATTTCTAGAGGCCACTCGACAATCAGTGCTAGAGCCATATTTCTAGAGGCCACTCGGACAATTATTGATAGAGCCATATTTCTAGAGGCCACTCGGGCAATCAGTGGTAGAGCCATATTTCTAGAGGGCAATAAGACAATCAGTGGTAGAGCCATATTTCTAGAGGCCACTCGGACAATTATTGATAGAGCCATATTTCTAGAGGCCACTCGGACAATCAGTGCTAGAGCCATATTTCTAGAGGCCACTCGGACAATCAGTGCTAGAGCCATATTTCTAGAGGCCACTAGGACAATCAGTGCTAGAGCCATATTTCTAGAGGCCACTCGGACAATTATTGATAGAGCCATATTTCTAGAGGCCACCTCGGGCAATCAGTGGTAGAGCCATATTTCTAGAGGCCAATAAGACAATCAGTGGTAGAGCCATATTTCTAGAGGCCACTCGGACAATTATTGATAGAGCCATATTTCTAGAGGCCACTCGGACAATCAGTGGTAGAGCCATATTTCTAGAGGCCACTCGGACAATCAGTGCTAGGGCCATATTTCTAGAGGCCACTAGGACAATCAGTGCTAGAGTCATATTTCTAGAGGCCACTCGGACAATCAGTGGTAGAGCCATATTTCTAGAGGCCACTCGGACAATTATTGATAGAGCCATATTTCTAGAGGCCACTCGGACAATCAGTGGTAGAGCCATATTTCTAGAGGCCACTCGGACAATCAGTGGTAGAGCCATATTACTAGAGGCCACTCGGACAATCAGTGGTAGAGCCATATTTCTAGAGGCCACTCGGACAATCAGTGCTAGAGCCATATTTCTAGAGGCCACTCGGACAATCAGTGCTAGAGCCATATTTCTAGAGGCCACTCGGACAATCAGTGCTAGAGCCATATTTCTAGATGCCACTCGGACAATTATTGATAGAGCCATATTTCTAGAGGCCACTCGGACAATCAGTGGTAGAGCCATATTTCTAGAGGTCACTCGGACAATCAGTGCTAGAGCCATATTTCTAGAGGCAACTCGTACAATCAGTGCTAGAGCCATATTTCTAGAGGCCACTCGGACAATCAGTGCTAGAGCCATATTTCCATAGGCCACTCGGACAATTATTGATTGAGCCATATTTCTAGAGGCCACTCGGACAATCAGTGGTAGAGCCATATTTCTAGAGGCCACTCGGAAAATCTGTGGTAGAGCCATATTTCTATAGGCCACTCGGACAATTATTGATAGAGCCATATTTCTATAGGCCACTCGGACAATCAGTGGTAGAGCCATATTTCTAGAGGCCACTCGGACAATCAGTGGTAGAGCCATATTTCTAGAGGCCACTCGGACAATCAGTGCTAGAGCCATATTTCTAGAGGCCACTCGGACAATCAGTGCTAGAGCCATATTTCTAGAGGCAACTCGTACAATCAGTGCTAGAGCCATATTTCTAGAGGCCACTCGGACAATCAGTGCTAGAGCCATATTTCCAGAGGCCACTCGGACAAGCTGTCGTAGAGCCATATTTCTAGAGGCCACTCGGACAATCAGTGCTAGTGCCATATTTCTAGAGGCCACTCGGACAATCAGTGCTGGAGCCATATTTCTAGAGGCCACTCGGACAATCAGTGCTAGAGCCATATTTCTAGAGGCCACTCGGACAATCAATGCTGGAGCCATATTTCTAGAGGCCACTCGGACAATCAGTGCTGGAGCCATATTTCTAGAGGCCACTCGGACAATCAGTGCTGGAGCCATATTTCTAGAGGCCACTCGGACAATCAGTGGTAGAGCCATTTTCTAGAGTCCACTCGGACAATCAGTGCTGGAGCCATATTTCTAGAGGGCCACTCGGACAATCAGTGCTGGAGCCATATTTCTAGAGGCCACTCGGACAATCAGTGGTAGAGCCATATATCTAGAGGCCACTCGGACAATCAGTGCTGGAGCCATATTTCTAGAAGCCACTCGGACAATCAGTGCTGGAGCCATATTTCTAGAGGCCACTCGGACAATCAGTGGTAGAGCCATATTTCTAGAGGCCACTGGGACAATCAGTGCTAGAGCCATATTTCTAGAGGCCACTAGGACAATCAGTGGTAGAGCCATATTTCTAGAGACCACTCGGACAATCAGTGCTAGAGCCATATTTCTAGAGGCCACTCGGACAATAAGTGCTAGAGCCATATTTCTAGAGGCCACTCGGACAATCAGTGCTAGAGCCATATTTCTAGAGGCCACTCGGACAATTATTGATAGAGCCATATTTCTAGAGGCCACTCGGGCAATCAGTGGTAGAGCCATATTTCTAGAGGCCAATAAGACAATCAGTGGTAGAGCCATATTTCTAGAGGCCACTCGGACAATTATTGATAGAGCCATATTTCTAGAGGCCACTCGGACAATCAGTGGTAGAGCCATATTTCTAGAGGCCACTCGGACAATCAGTGCTGGAGCCATATTTCTAGAGGCCACTCGGACAATCAGTGCTGAAGCCATATTTCTAGAGGCCACTCGGACAATCAGTGGTAGAGCCATATATCTAGAGGCCACTCGGACAATCAGTGCTGGAGCCATATTTCTAGAAGCCACTCGGACAATCAGTGCTGGAGCCATATTTCTAGAGGCCACTTGGACAATCAGTGGTAGAGCCATATTTCTAGAGGCCACTCGGACAATCAGTGCTAGAGCCATATTTCTAGAGGCCACTAGGACAATCAGTGGTAGAGCCATATTTCTAGAGGCCACTCGGACAATCAGTGCTAGAGCCATATTTCTAGAGGCAACTCGTACAATCAGTGCTAAAGCCATATTTCTAGAGGCCACTCGGACAATCAGTGCTAGAGCCATATTTCCAGAGGCCACTCCGACAAGCTGTCGTAGAGCCATATTTCTAGAGGCCACTCGGACAATCAGTGCTAGTGCCATATTTCTAGAGGCCACTCGGACAATCAGTGCTGGAGCCATATTTCTAGAGGCCACTCGGACAATCAGTGCTAGAGCCATATTTCTAGAGGCCACTCGGACAATCAATGCTGGAGCCATATTTCTAGAGGCCACTCGGACAATCAGTGCTGGAGCCATATTTCTAGAGGCCACTCGGACAATCAGTGCTGGAGCCATATTTCTAGAGGCCACTCGGACAATCAGTGGTAGAGCCATTTTCTAGAGTCCACTCGGACAATCAGTGCTGGAGCCATATTTCTAGAGGCCACTCGGACAATCAGTGCTGGAGCCATATTTCTAGAGGCCACTCGGACAATCAGTGGTAGAGCCATATATCTAGAGGCCACTCGGACAATCAGTGCTGGAGCCATATTTCTAGAAGCCACTCGGACAATCAGTGCTGGAGCCATATTTCTAGAGGCCACTCGGACAATCAGTGGTAGAGCCATATTTCTAGAGGCCACTCGGACAATCAGTGCTAGAGCCATATTTCTAGAGGCCACTAGGACAATCAGTGGTAGAGCCATATTTCTAGAGACCACTCGGACAATCAGTGCTAGAGCCATATTTCTAGAGGCCACTCGGACAATAAGTGCTAGAGCCATATTTCTAGAGGCCACTCGGACAATCAGTGCTAGAGCCATATTTCTAGAGGCCACTCGGACAATTATTGATAGAGCCATATTTCTAGAGGCCACTCGGGCAATCAGTGGTAGAGCCATATTTCTAGAGGCCAATAAGACAATCAGTGGTAGAGCCTATTTCTAGAGGCCACTCGGACAATTATTGATAGAGCCATATTTCTAGAGGCCACTCGGACAATCAGTGGTAGAGCCATATTTCTAGAGGCCACTCGGACAATCAGTGCTGGAGCCATATTCTAGAGGCCACTCGGACAATCAGTGCTGAAGCCATATTTCTAGAGGCCACTCGGACAATCAGTGGTAGAGCCATATATCTAGAGGCTACTCGGACAATCAGTGCTGGAGCCATATTTCTAGAAGCCACTCGGACAATCAGTGCTGGAGCCATATTTCTAGAGGCCACTTGGACAATCAGTGGTAGAGCCATATTTCTAGAGGCCACTCGGACAATCAGTGCTAGAGCCATATTTCTAGAGGCCACTAGGACAATCAGTGGTAGAGCCATATTTCTAGAGACCACTCGGACAATCAGTGCTAGAGCCATATTTCTAGAAGCCACTCGGACAATCAGTGCTGGAGCCATATTTCTAGAGGCCACTCGGACAATCAGTGGTAGAGCCATATTTCTAGAGGCCACTCGGACAATCAGTGGTAGAGCCATATATCTAGAGGCCACTCGGACAATCAGTGCTGGAGCCATATTTCTAGAAGCCACTCGGACAATCAGTGCTGGAGCCATATTTCTAGAGGCCACTCGGACAATCAGTGGTAGAGCCATATTTCTAGAGGCCACTCGGACAATCAGTGCTAGAGCCATATTTCTAGAGGCCACTAGGACAATCAGTGGTAGAGCCATATTTCTAGAGACCACTCGGACAATCAGTGCTAGAGCCATATTTCTAGAGGCCACTCGGACAATAAGTGCTAGAGCCATATTTCTAGAGGCCACTCGGACAATTATTGATAGAGCCATATTTCTAGAGGCCACTCGGGCAATCAGTGGTAGAGCCATATTTCTAGAGGCCAATAAGACAATCAGTGGTAGAGCCATATTTCTAGAGGCCACTCGGACAATCAGTGCTAGAGCCATATTTCTAGAGGCCACTCGGACAATCAGTGCTAGAGCCATATTTCTAGAGGCCACTAGGACAATCAGTGCTAGAGCCATATTTCTAGAGGCCACTCGGACAATTATTGATAGAGCCATATTTCTAGAGGCCACTCGGGCAATCAGTGGTAGAGCCATATTTCTAGAGGCCAATAAGACAATCAGTGGTAGAGCCATATTTCTAGAGGCCACTCGGACAATTATTGATAGAGCCATATTTCTAGAGGCCACTCGGACAATCAGTGGTAGAGCCATATTTCTAGAGGCCACTCGGACAATCAGTGCTAGGGCCATATTTCTAGAGGCCACTAGGACAATCAGTGCTAGAGTCATATTTCTAGAGGCCACTCGGACAATCAGTGGTAGAGCCATATTTCTAGAGGCCACTCGGACAATTATTGATAGAGCCATATTTCTAGAGGCCACTCGGACAATCAGTGGTAGAGCCATATTTCTAGAGGCCACTCGGACAATCAGTGGTAGAGCCATATTACTAGAGTCCACTCGGGACAATCAGTGGTAGAGCCATATTTCTAGAGGCCACTCGGACAATCAGTGCTAGAGCCATATTTCTAGAGGCCACTCGGACAATCAGTGCTAGAGCCATATTTCTAGAGGCCACTCGGACAATCAGTGCTAGAGCCATATTTCTAGATGCCACTCGGACAATTATTGATAGAGCCATATTTCTAGAGGCCACTCGGACAATCAGTGGTAGAGCCATATTTCTAGAGGTCACTCGGACAATCAGTGCTAGAGCCATATTTCTAGAGGCAACTCGTACAATCAGTGCTAGAGCCATATTTCTAGAGGCCACTCGGACAAGCAGTGCTAGAGCCATATTTCCATAGGGCCACTCGGACAATTATTGATTGAGCCATATTTCTAGAGGCCACTCGGACAATCAGTGGTAGAGCCATATTTCTAGAGGCCACTCGGAAAATCTGTGGTAGAGCCATATTTCTATAGGCCACTCGGACAATAGTTGATAGAGCCATATTTCTATAGGCCACTCGGACAATCAGTGGTAGAGCCATATTTCTAGAGGCCACTCGGACAATCAGTGGTAGAGCCATATTTCTAGAGGCCACTCGGACAATCAGTGCTAGAAGCCATATTTCTAGAGGCCACTCGGACAATCAGTGCTAGAGCCATATTCTAGAGGCAACTCGGTACAATCAGTGCTAGAGCCATATTTCTAGAGGCCACTCGGACAATCAGTGCTAGAGCCATATTTCCAGAGGCCACTCGGACAATCAGTCGGTAGAGCCATATATTCTAGAGGCCACTCGGACAATCAGTGCTAGATGCCATATTTCTAGAGGCCACTCGGACAATCAGTGCTGGAGCCATATTTCTAGAGGCCACTCGGACAATCAGTGCTAGAGCCATATTTCTAGAGGCCACTCGGACAATCAAGTGCTAGGAGCCATATTTCTATGAGGCCACTCGGACAATCAGTGTAGAGCCATATTTCTAGAGGACCACTCGGACAATCAGTGCTGGAGCCATATTTCTAGAGGCCACTCGGACAATCAAGTGCTAGAGCCATATTTCTAAGAGTCCACTCGGACAATCAGTGCTAGGAGCCATATTTCTAGAGGCCACTCGGACAATCATTGATAGAGCCATATTTCTAGAGGCCACTCGGACAATCAGTGGTAGAGCCATATATCTAGAGGCCACTCGGACAATCAGTGGCTAGAGCCATATTTCTAGAGGCCACTCGGACAATCAGTGCTGGAGCCATATTTCTAGAGGCCACTCGGACAATCAGTGGTAGAGCCATATTTCTAGAGGCCACTCGGACAATCAGTGCTAGAGCCATATTTCTAGAGGCCACTCGGACAATCAGTGTAGAGCCATATTTCTAGAGACCACTCGGACAATCAGTGCTAGAGCCACTCGGACAATCAGTTGCTAGAGCCATTATTCAGAGGCCACTCGGACAATCAGTGCTAGAGCCATATTTCTAGAGGCCCTCGGACAATTATTGATGGAGCCATATTTCTAGAGGCCACTCGTGGACAATCAGTGGTAGAGCCATATTCTAGAGGCCACTCGGACAATCAGTGTAGAGCCATATTCTAGAGGCCACTCGGACAATTATTGATAGAGGCCATATTTCTAGAGGCCACTAGGACAATCAGTGGTAAGCCATATTTCTAGAGGCCACTCGGCAATCAGTGCTAGAGCCAGTATTTCTAGAGGCCACTCGGACAATAAGTGCTAGAAGCCATATTCTAGAGGCCCACTCGGACAATCAGTGGTAGAGCCATTATTTCTAGAGGCCACTCGGACAATATTGCTAGAGCCCATATTTCTAGAGGCCACTCGGACAATCAGTGGTAGAGCATATTTCTAGAGCCACTCGGGACAATCAGGTGCTGGAGCCATATTTCTAGAGGCCACTCGGACAATCAGTGCTAGAGCCATATTTCTAGAGGCCACTCGGACAATCAGTGGTAGAGCCATATTTCTAGAGGCCACTCGGACAATCAGTGCTAGAGCCATATTTCTAGAGGCCACTCGGACAATCAGTGCTAGGAGCCATATTTCTAGAGGCCACTCGGACAATCAGTGCTAGAGCCATATTTCTAGAGGCCACTCGGACAATCAGTGCTAGAGCCATATTTCTAGAGGCCACTCGGAAAATCAGTGGTAGAGCCATATTTTCTAGAGCCACTCGGACAATCAGTGCTAGAGCCATATTTCCTAGAGGCCACTAGGACAATCAGTGCTAGAGCCATATTTCTAGAGGCCACTCGGACAATCAGTGCTAGAGCCATATTTCTAGAGGCCACTCGGACAATTAGTGATAGAGCCATATTTCTAGAGGCCACTCGGACAATCAGTGCTAGAGCCATATTTCTAGAGGCCCACTCGGACAATCAGTGGATAGAGCCATATTTCTAGAGGCCACTCGGACAATCAGTGCTAGAGCCATATTTCTAGAGGCCACTCGGACAATCATTGATAGAGCCATTATTTCTAGAGGCCACTCGGACAATTCAGTGATAGAGCCATATTTCTAGAGGCCACTCGGACAATCAGTGCTAGAGCCATATTTCTAGAGGCCACTCGGATCAATCAGTGGTAGAGCCATATTTCTAGAGGCCACTCGGACAATCAGTGCTAGAGCCATATTTCTAGAGGCCACTCGACAATTATTGATTAGAGCCATATTTCTAGATGCCACTCGGACAATCAGTTGTAGAGCCATATTTCTAGAGGTCACTAGGACAATCAGTGCTAGAGCCATAATTTCTAGAGGCCACTCGGTACAATCAGTGCTAGAGCCATATTTCTAGAGGCCACTCGGACAATCAGTGCTAGAGCCATATTTCCTAGAGGCCACTCGGACAATCATTGATTGAGCCATATTTCTAGAGGCCACTCGGACAATCAGTGGTATGAGCCATATTTCTAGAGGCCACTCGGCAAAATCAGTGGTAGAGCCATATTTCTATAGGCCACTCGGACATTATTGATAGAGCCATATTTCTATAGGCCACCTCGGACAATCAGTGGTAGAGCCATATTTCTAGAGGCCACTCGGACAATCAGTGGTAGAGCCATATTTCTAGAGGCCACTCGGACAATCAGTGGTAGAGCCATATTTCTAGAGGCCAATAGGACAATCCGTGGTAGAGCCATATTCTAGAGGCCACTCGGACAATTAGTGATAGAGCCATATTTCTAGAGGCCACTCGGACAATCAGTGCTAGAGCCATATTTCTAGAGGCCACTCGGACAATCAGTGCTAGAGCCATATTTCTAGAGGCCACTCGGACAATCAGTGCTGGAGCCATATTTCTAGAGGCCACTCGGACAATCAGTGGTAGAGCCATATATCTAGAGGCCACTCGGACAATCAGTGCTGGAGCCATATTTCTAGAAGGCCACTCGGACAATCAGTGCTGGAGCCATATTTCTAGAGGCCACTCGGACAATCAGTGCTAGAGCCATATTTCTAGAGGCCACTCGGACAATCAGTGCTAGAGCCATATTTCTAGAGGCCACTAGGACAATCAGTGGTAGAGCCATATTTCTAGAGGACCACTCGGACAATCAGTGCTAGAGCCATATTTCTAGAGGCCACTCGGACAATCAGTGCTAGAGCCATATTTCTAGAGGCCACTCGGACAATTATTGATAGAGCCATATTTCTAGAGGCCACTCGGGCAATCAGTGGTAGAGCCATATTTCTAGAGGCCAATAAGACAATCAGTGGTAGAGCCATATTTCTAGAGGCCACTCGGACAATTATTGATAGAGCCATATTTCTAGAGGCCACTCGGACAATCAGTGCTAGAGCCATATTTCTAGAGGCCACTCGGACAATCAGTGCTAGAGCCATATTTCTAGAGGCCACTAGGACAATCAGTGCTAGAGCCATATTTCTAGAGGCCACTCGGACAATTATTGATAGAGCCATATTTCTAGATGCCACTCGGACAAATCAGTTGTAGAGCCATATTTCTAGAGGTCACTAGGACAATCAGTGCTAGAGCCATAATTCTAGAGGCCACTCGGTCAATCAGTGCTAGAGCCATATTTCAAGAGGCCACTCGGACAATCAGTGCTAGAGCCATATTTCCATAGGCCACTCGGACAATTATTGATTGAGCCATATTTCTAGAGGCCACTCGGACAATCAGTGGTAGAGCCATATTTCTAGAGGCCACTCGGAAAATCAGTGGTAGAGCCATATTTCTATAGGCCACTCGGACAATTATTGATAGAGCCATATTTCTAGAGGCCACTCGGACAATCAGTGGTAGAGCCATATTTCTAGAGGCCACTCGGAAAATCAGTGGTAGAGCCATATTTCTATAGGCCACTCGGACAATTATTGATAGAGCCATATTTCTATAGGCCACTCGGACAATCAGTGGTAGAGCCATATTTCTAGAGGCCACTCGGACAATCAGTGGTTAGAGCCATATTTCTAGAGGCCACTAGGACAATCAGTGCTAGAGCCATATTTCTAGAGGCCACTCGGACAATTATTTATAGAGCCATATTTCTAGAGGCCACTCGGACAATCAGTGGTAGAGCCATATTTCTAGAGGTCACTCGGACAATCAGTGCTAGAGCCATATTTCTAGAGGCCACTCGGACAATTATTTATAGAGCCATATTTCTAGAGGCCACTCGGACAATCAGTGGTAGAGCCATATATCTAGAGGCCACTCGGACAATCAGTGCTGGAGCCATATTTCTAGAAGCCACTCGGACAATCAGTGCTGGAGCCATATTTCTAGAGGCCACTTGGACAATCAGTGGTAGAGCCATATTTCTAGAGGCCACTCGGACAATCAGTGCTAGAGCCATATTTCTAGAGGCCACTAGGACAATCAGTGGTAGAGCCATATTTCTAGAGACCACTCGGACAATCAGTGCTAGAGCCATATTTCTAGAGGCCACTCGGACAATAAGTGCTAGAGCCATATTTCTAAAGGCCACTCGGACAATCAGTGCTAGAGCCATATTTCTAGAGGCCACTCGGACAATATTGATAGAGCCATATTTCTAGAGGCCACTCGGGCAATCAGTGGTAGAGCCATATTTCTAGAGGCCAATAAGGACAATCAGTGGTAGAGCCATATTTCTAGAGGCCACTCGGACAATTATTGATAGAGCCATATTTCTAGAGGCCACTCGGACAATCAGTGGTAGAGCCATATTTTCTAGAGGCCATCGGACAATCAGTGCTAGAGCCATATTTCTAGAGGCCACTAGGACAATCAGTGCTAGAGCCATATTTCTAGAGGCCACTCGGACAATCAGTGGTAGAGCCATATTTCTAGAGTGCCACTCGACAATTATTGATAGAGCCATATTTCTAGAGGCCACTCGGACAATCAGTGCTAGAGCCATATTTCTAGAGGCCACTCGGACAATCAGTGGTAGAGCCATATTTCTAGAGGCCACTCGGACAATCAGTGCTAGAGCCATATTTCTAGAGGCCACTCGGACAATTATTGATAGAGCCATATTTCTAGATGCCACTCGGACAATCAGTTGTAGAGCCATATTTCTAGAGGTCACTCAATCAGTGCTAGAGCCATAATTCTAGAGGCCACTCGGTCAATCAGTGCTAGAGCCATATTTCAAGAGGCCACTCGGACAATCAGTGCTAGAGCCATATTTCCATAGGCCACTCGGACAATTATTGATTGAGCCATATTTTCTAGAGGCCACTCGGACAATCAGTGGTAGAGCCATATTTCTAGAGGCCCACTCGGAAAATCAGTGGTAGAGCCATATTTCTATAGGCCACTCGGACAATTATTGATAGAGCCATATTTCTATAGGCCACTCGGACAATCAGTGGTAGAGCCATATTTCTAGAGGCCACTCGGACAATCAGTGCAGAGCCATATTTCTAGAGGCCACTCGGACAATCAGTGGTAGAGCCATATTTCTAGAGGCCAATAAGACAATCAGTGGTAGAGCCATATTTCTAGAGGCCACTCGGACAATTATGATAGAGCCATATTTCTAGAGGCCACTCGGACAATCAGTGGTAGAGCCATATTTCTAGAGGCCACTCGGACAATCAGTGCTGGAGCCATATTTCTAGAGGCCACTCGGACAATCAGTGCTGGAGCCATATTTCTAGAGGCCACTCGGACAATCAGTGGTAGAGCCATATATCTAGAGGCCACTCGGACAATCAGTGCTGGAGCCATATTTCTAGAAGCCACTCGGACAATCAGTGCTGGAGCCATATTTCTAGAGGCCACTCGGACAATCAGTGGTAGAGCCATATTTCTAGAGGCCACTCGGACAATCAGTGCTAGAGCCATATTTCTAGAGGCCACTAGGACAATCAGTGGTAGAGCCATATTTCTAGAGACCACTCGGACAATCAGTGCTAGAGCCATATTTCTAGAGGCCACTCGGACAATCAGTGCTAGAGCCATATTTCTAGAGGCCACTCGGACAATTATTGATAGAGCCATATTTCTAGAGGCCACTCGGGCAATCAGTGGTAGAGCCATATTTCTAGAGGCCAATAAGACAATCAGTGGTAGAGCCATATTTTCTAGAGGCCACTCGGACAATTATTGATAGAGCCATATTTCTAGAGGCCACTCGGACAATCAGTGCTAGAGCCATATTTCTAGAGGCCACTCGGACAATCAGTGCTAGAGCCATATTTCTAGAGGCCACTAGGACAATCAGTGCTAGAGCCATATTTCTAGAGGCCACTCGGACAATTATTGATAGAGCCATATTTCTAGATGCCACTCGGACAATCAGTTGTAGAGCCATATTTCTAGAGGTCACTAGGACAATCAGTGCTAGAGCCATAATTCTAGAGGCCACTCGGTCAATCAGTGCTAGAGCCATATTTCAAGAGGCCACTCGGACAATCAGTGCTAGAGCCATATTTCCATAGGCCACTCGGACAATTATTGATTGAGCCATATTTCTAGAGGCCACTCGGACAATCAGTGGTAGAGCCATATTTCTAGAGGCCACTCGGAAAATCAGTGGTAGAGCCATATTTCTATAGGCCACTCGGACAATTATTGATAGAGCCATATTTCTATAGGCCACTCGGACAATCAGTGGTAGAGCCATATTTCTAGAGGCCACTCGGACAATCAGTGGTAGAGCCATATTTCTAGAGGCCACTAGGACAATCAGTGCTAGAGCCATATTTCTAGAGGCCACTCGGACAATTATTTATAGAGCCATATTTCTAGAGGCCACTCGGACAATCAGTGGTAGAGCCATATTTCTAGAGGTCACTCGGACAATCAGTGCTAGAGCCATATTTCTAGAGGCCACTCGGACAATTATTTATAGAGCCATATTTCTAGAGGCCACTCGGACAATCAGTGGTAGAGCCATATTTCTAGAGGCCACTCGGACAATCAGTGCTAGAGCCATATTTCTAGAGGCCACTCGGACAATTATTGATAGAGCCATATTTCTAGAGGCCACTCGGACAATCAGTGGTAGAGCCATATTTCTAGAGGTCACTCGGACAATCAGTGCTAGAGCCATATTTCTAGAGGCCACTCGTACAATCAGTGCTAGAGCCATATTTCTAGAGGCCACTCGGACAATCAGTGCTAGAGCCATATTTCCAGAGGCCACTCTAACAAACTGTGGTAGAGCCATATTTCTAGAGGACACTCGGACAATCAGTGCTAGAGCCATATTTCTAGAGGCCACTCGGACAATCAGTGCTAGGGCCATATTTCTAGAGGCCACTCAGACAATCAGTGGTAGAGCCATATTTCTAGAGGCCACTCGGACAATCAGTGGTAGAGCCATATTTCTAGAGGCCACTAGGACAATCAGTGCTAGAGCCATATTTCTAGAGGCCACTCGGACAATCAGTGCTAGAGCAATATTTCTAGAGGCCACTCGGACAATTATTGCTAGAGCCATATTACTAGAGGCCACTCGGACAATCAGTCGCTAGAGCCATATTTCTAGAGGCCACCGGACAATCAGTGCTAGAGCCATATTTCTAGAGGCCACTATCGGACAATTCAGTGCTAGAGCCATATTTCTAGAGGCAATCGGACAATCAGTGCTAGAGCCATATTTCTAGAGGCCACTCGGACAATCAGTGCTGAGCCATATTTCTAGAGGCCACTCGGACAATCAGTGCTAGAGCCATATTCTAGAGACACTCGGACAATCAGTGCTAGAGCCATATTTCTAGAGGACCACTCGGACAATCAGTGCGAGAGCCATATTTCTAGAGCCACTCGGACAATCAGTGCTAGAGCCATATTTCTAGAGGCCACTCGGACAATCAGTGATAGAGCCATATTTCTAGAGGCCACTCGGACAATCAGTGCTGAGGCCATATTTCTAGAGCCACTCGGACAATCAGTGCTAGAGCCATATTTCTAGAGGCCACTCGGACAATCAGTGCTAGAGCCATATTTCTAGAGGCCACTCGGAAAATCAGTGGTAGAGCCATATTTCTAGAGGCCACTCGGACAATCAGTGGTAGAGCCATATTTCTAGAGGCCACTCGGACAATCAGTGCTAGAGCCATATTTCTAGAGGCCACTCGGATAATCAGTGCTTGGGCCATATTTCTAGAGGCCACTCGGACAATCAGTGGTAGAGCCATATTTCTAGAGGCCACTCGGACAATCAGTGCTAGGGCCATATTTCTAGAGGCCACTCGGACAATCAGTGGTAGAGCCATATTTCTAGAGACCACTCGGACAATCAGTGGTAGAGCCATATTTCTAGAGGCCACTCGGACAATCAGTGGTAGAGCCATACTTCTAGAGGCCACTCGGACAATCAGTGGTAGAGCCATATTTCTAGAGGCCACCCTGCACTTGGCGGGAAGTGTCGTCAGTGTTACGTGGGCTGCCTTTACTTCAGAAGACATGTCCCGGTACCACGTGAGGCGAGGTCGACCTGGGAGCCTGGGTCAAGGTTGGAGATTTGAATCCACGAGATTCTCACTCGGGCGCGTTTCCAGAGAAGGTTCTCGTGCGTTTTAATTTGAGACATTTCCCGAGGCCACATTGTTGTGTTAGAGCAGTGGTTCTCAACCTTTTTTGGCCCATGCCCCCCTTCACCATATGTTGAGAATGTCGTTCCTCCCCTTTCGTATTTCCTCCCTATAAATTCCCCCCTCCCCCACCCTGCCCCTACATAGTATACGTAAAAATGAAAGCTAACTTTAATAACACATACTAGAACAAGTTTAGACGTCTACATAAAACGCGATTTGTGGGTCTACTTCCGTTACAAGACGAATATCCAAGGGCGATGAGAACAGAACCATAAAGTATGGAGGGAAAAACAATATCAAGTAATCGGTTCTTAGTATTAACGAGATCTTGAAATAATCTTCATTCCCCCCTGGAAACCCTAAAATTCCACCCTAGGGGGGAATTCCCCACCGGTTGAGAACCACTGTGTTAGAGCCTTCAGCTTATTTTTGTCTGAAGTAATGTTTGAGAGAGAGCGAGAGAGAGAGAGAGAGAGATGATTGATTGATTGATTGATTAATTGATTGATTGATTGATTGATTGATTGATTGATTGATTGATTGATTGATTGATTGAACTTTATTTTCATAGGGTCACAAATTGGGCACGCAGGCCTGTCTTACAATCGGCCCTTATAATCAGTCATTTTTCGTTCATCAATAGTGCATAATACATTCACAAAGGGGAAGAAAAAAACATTGTCAAATGAATGTTGTAAACATAAACAATGCATATTACTATATTATCAGACACATCCATCACCCACACATTCCCCCACCCACCCACACACCCCCACCCACACATCCATCCCCACCCACACATCCATCCCCACCCACTTATCCCCGACCCACACACATTTTCCCCACCCACCCACACATCTCGCACCCACCCACACGCATCCTCCACCCACACACATCTCCCCACCCACCCAAACATTTCGCACCCACCCACACACACACCCCCACCCACACATCCCCACACACAAATCCCTCATCCTCACACATCTCCCCATCCACATTCATATGCCCCACCCATCCACCAACCCATACACATCCCCTACACACACGTCCTCCACTCATCCACCAACCCACACACACTCACCTACACACACATCCTCCACCCACCCACCCACCCACCACCCCCCTCCCAACCACCAATTCCCCCCAACCACACATCCCTCAACCACACATCATCCCACAAAACACACATCCCGTGAGTGAGAGAGAGAGAGAGAGAGAGAGAGAGAGAGAGAGAGAGAGAGAGAGAGAGAGAGAGAGAGAGAGAGAGAGAGAGAGAGAGAGAGAGAGAAAGAGAGAGAGAGAGAGAGAGATTCATATGAAACACCAGCTATTTTGGCAAAACAATTCTTCAAACTCTCGTTATTCCACCTGAGCCAGAATTAGCACCTTATATCGAATACTTTTCAAGTGTGTAAGAAGCTTTCTTGACTTACTTTACTTAGACGTGGTAAGGGCCTTTAGGAATCGTGTGTAAAGTGCAGGAGAACAGACTAGATAATCACGGTCTGGGGAGTGCAGAGAGTGGATCTGGCCGACACTCATGACTCCGAGGAAAGGACTGCTATTCGCACCACTGGCTGTTGAAGATGAGGATGAAGCACGTATGGGAATGTCCTGAGTGCTGTGATATCGGCTCATTGTTTATGCTGCGTCGACCTGGGAGTCCAGATCAGATTCTTAAAATCCCGGGCTCGATGCGAGATGGAACCCCAGGGCAGTGGGTCGGCAGGCCTGCGGGTGTATGTATACAAGTCAACCAGCCTTTAGTGCGTTGTAAAGGCATTGCTCGATTGTTGTCGACATACATGTGTATAGACCAATGGGCACTCGTGGCTGATGTGGTCGCATCACACATGCTACGTTTACTTCGCAGAACATTTCACAGAACCCATTTAGGGCTGGGTCAATTAAAAACATTCGAAGCCAGTCCAACGCGGATCGAACTCTCGGCCACAGGAACGCCTCTGTGCTACCCCGGCTCTCAACTGTGTGTAACCTAATGTCCACTTAATAATACCCTGATTCGACCACCGTACTCTGGTCAGTTTGACAATGGGAGACATAACTGTGTCACATGTAATACACAGAGAGAATAGGGGACTCAAAATGGCTCATAACATCTGTCCTTCGACAGAAGCAGCAAACAGGGAGAAAACAATGAATGCTACTACTATCATTATTATTAGCCCCACTACTTATACTTCTATTATTACTACTACTACTACTTTTACTACTATTACAAATATTATTATTACTACTGCTACTACTACTACTACTACAAATACTACTACTACTGCTACTATTACTACTACTACTACTACTACTGCTACTATTACCACAACTACTGCTACTACTACCTTTTCTACTACTACCGCTTCTACTACTACTACTACAAGGGTACATCAATAAGTAAGTCACAAATGGCTGTAGGAAAATAAAAATAACTACATATAACAACTTAAGACTAGTTTAATTTTAAACATACATTGTCCCTTTATTTCTCAACATAATTTACACCAACATTGATGCACTTATCTCATCGTTGGTTTATCAGTCCTCCCAAACCGGCTGCATAGAACTGCATGCTTTATTTTCATTTACCGGCAATACCGTAGAACTGTGTGACTTACTTATTGACTCGCCCGCGTAACTTTTTTTTTTTTAACCCCAACTGTGCGCCGCTTTACGGGACAAACATTTGTCAGCATAAACACTGACAACACACATTGGCGGGAGACATTTCGCAAATGACGCCGAAGTTAAATGGAAGTGAAAACGTGGTTTAGAAAACAGAGCACGCAGTTCTATGCAGCCGGTTTGGGAGGACTGATAAAACGATGGGATAAGTGCATCAATGTTGGTGGAAATTATGTTGAGAAATAAAGAGACAATGTATGTACAAACCTAAACTGGTTTCAAGTTGTTATCATAGTTTGTTATTTTTCTACAGCCATCTGTGACTTACTTATTAACTTACCCTCGTTCTACTGCTACTACTACTACTACTACTACTACTACTACTACTACTACTACTACTACTACTACTACTACTACTACTACTACTACTACTACTACTACTACTACTTGTAATGTTACTACTTCTACTACCACTACTACTACGACTATTATTACGACTACTTCTCTAATACTACTACTACTCTAATACTACTACTACTAATAGTACTGCTACCATACTACCACCATCACCACAACTACCATCACAACTAATACCACCACACATACCACCACCACAACTACCACCATCGCAACTACGACCACCACAACTACGACCACCACAACTACAACCACCACAACTACCAGCACCAGGTTTATCACCACCACAACTACCACCATCGCCTGTGCAGGCGTTGCGAACACATCCAGCTACTATTAGCTGTTATTGATTTACTAAGCAATGTTATGTGCCGTAGTTTGTCATTACTTTCTTAACCAGAAGCTAACATGTACGTCCAACCGATCGGCATGTGGAATAAACTCAATACGCCCCGCCAGAAGAAAGAATTTAACCGCTTTAAATCTCTCAGTCACGCCGACCTCCAATGTCAAATTACTGAAAGAAAATTGTCTAGAAAATCACAAACATCCGGTACATGCTGGGTTGATGACCATGTTATGTACAGGGCGTGTAACTATCATTCAATCTACTGTTTCCACCACAGTTAACAGTGCTACCATTCACTACTGTTACAACAGCTACTACTACCACCACCACCACTCTTATATAGTGAAACTACTCCTACCAAAACCACCACCACCATAACCACGATCATAGAGTACCACTAGAGGTTAGATATTATAGTATTACTATAACATCTTAAATTTCCGTTGGGCTGATGCCGAGGTCGGCGGTTCAACCCTATACACCGGCATTAAGTTGTACTAAAGCGTTCACGTCTCGTTCAGGAAGCAAATCAATCTGGGATTGATAGCAACGTCCTGCCATGGACATGCCATGGTCTTGTTATAACATACGACCATTTTCAGTGACAAGCGCCTGTGCTGCGATGAGCGGCGGCTGGAGCAAGAGTGTCTTCTCAACGAGTTCGAGGCCAACATGCGAAGGCGGTGTCCTCTCTTTCATTACTACCAAGGGGCCGAGCAACCTCACCACTGCACTGTAAGTATTACACGCCCCTGTGCTTGCCACAGCTTCGCGCTGTTTTCTTTGTCTTCCTAACTTTAGACATAATGTCATTTCTAGGTGGGATATTGCTGCACGTAAGAAAATTACTGATTAGTCGATTAGTCTCCCTTATCATAAAATTATGTCTCTTTTTCTAATAGTCTATACCGCATGCCGTTGGTGATCATGTCTGTTGTCTTCTGTCTCTTGTGCTGCCAATCTTTTCTGATGCTGATGATCCTCCATGCCATGTTAGACTGACCAGCTTCATCTTTCCTTGTCTCTCCTTGCCTCTCTTCCCCTCCAACATCCCGGTTGTGACGACGTATTCCAGCTTTCCCTTTCTCGTAATATGCCGAAAGACTGTAGACTAACTTCTGATGCCAGTAACCAGTTCTCTGTGTGGGTTACATTCTTTCAAGACATTCGTCATTGCTCTGTATTTCCCTCCATAAAAAAGTATGTATATGTACAGGTTATTTCACTAAAGACCATGATATGGGAATACGATAGGTATTATGAGCTGAGTTTGCCAGTTCGTTAGCTCCTGGCCTTTACTCTAGTGAGAGGAAATGCAACCTAAAGACTAAATGTCTTGGCAGTGCAGACCAGGCCCTAAGCATTGGCGGCAAACTTGTCTAGGGTCGAAGATCTGACAGGTCGGACAGTTAGATCATTGCTTTGCTGATCCGGCATCTTCTGCAGCTGCTCTTAGTCCAGATGTATTGGTGTTACCTTTCCTCTGGAGTACACTAGGCAGGCAGAGAGAGAGGGATCGTGTTGCATGGGCAACATATGGTCTCTGAATTGAGCACCGGCTTTGTGTTATGGAGAGGTATAACTCCATTTTACAAATTATTGTCTGTCAAGGCGGCAAGGTGCCAGTCATAAGTTAGTAACATTATTCAATCTCAGTTTAATTAAATTCACATGTACCTCAAAGAGACGCATCGCAAGTTAGTTCAGAATCAGTGTCACCATCTCAAGTTAAGAACTATCGTTGTGTGGTTCACAATTCCATACGATGTTCACATACAGCGTTCACATACAGCGTTCACATACAGTGTTCACATACAGTGTTCACATACAGTGTTCACATACGGCGTTCGCATACAGTGTTCACATACAGCGTTCACATACAGTGTTCACATACAGCGTTCACATACAGCGTTCACATACAGTGTTCACATACAGTGTTCACATACAGCGTTCACATACAGTGTTCACATACAGCGTTCACATACAGTGTTCACATACAGCGTTCACATACAGCGTTCACATACAGTGTTCACATACAGTGTTCACATACAGTGTTCACATACAGTGTTCACATACAGCGTTCACATACAGTGTTCACATACAGTGTTCACATACAGCGTTCACATACAGTGTTCACATACAGCGTTCACATACAGTGTTCACATACAGTATTCACATACAGCGTTCACATACAGTGTTCACATACAGCGTTCACATACAGTGTTCACATACAGCGTTCACATACAGCGTTCACATACAGTATTCACATACAGCGTTCACATACAGTGTTCACATACAGCGTTCACATACAGTGTTCACATACAGCGTTCACATACAGTGTTCACATACAGCGTTCACATACAGCGTTCACATACAGTGTTCACATACAGCGTTCACGTACAGTGTTCACGTACAGCGTTCACATACAGCGTTCACATACAGTGTTCACGTACAGTGTTCACGTACAGTGTTCACGTACAGCGTTCACATACAGTGTTCACGTACAGTGTTCACGTACAGCGTTCACATTCAGTGTTCACATACAGTGTTCAAGTACAGCGTTCACATACAGTGTTCACATACAGCATTCACATACAGTGTTCACATACAGCGTTCACATACAGTGTTCAGATACAGTGTTCACATACAGCGTTCACGTACAGTGTTCACATACAGTGTTCACGTACAGTGTTCACGTACAGTGTTCACATACAGTGTTCACGTACAGTGTTCACGCACAGTGTTCACATGCAGTGTTCACATACAGTGTTCACATACAGTGTTCACATACAGTGTTCACGTAAAGTGTTCACGTACAGTTTTCATGTACAGTGTTCACATACAGTGTTCACATACAGTGTTCACATACAGTGTTCACGTACAGTGTTCACATACAATGTTCACGCACAGTGTTCACATACAGTGTTCACGTACAGTGTTCACATACAGTGTTCACATACAGTGTTCACATACAGTGTTCACATACAGTAATTTCCAACACATACAGTGTTCACATACACGCGTTCACATTCTGCGTTCACATACAGCGTTCACATACAGTGTTCACGTAGAGTGTTTACATAGAGTGTTCACATGGAGTGTTCACATTCACATACAGTGTTCATGTAGAATGTTCACATACAGTGTTCATGTAGAGTGTTCACATACAGCGTTCACATACAGTGTTTATGTAGAGTGTTCACATATAGCGTTCACGTAGTGTGTTCACATAGAGTGTTCATGTACAGTGTTCACATACAGTGTTCACATACAGTGTTCATGTAGACTGTTCATATAGAGTGTTAACATAGTGTTCACATATAGTTTTAACATAGTATTCACATAGAGTGTTAACATAGTATTCACGTATAGTGTTCACATGCAGTGTTCACATATAGTGTTCACGTAGAGTGTTCACATACAGTGTTCACATACAGTGTTATAATACAGTGTTTACATAGAGTGTTCACATACAGCGTTCACATAGAGTGTTCACGTAGAGTGTTCACATAGTGTTCATGTTAAGTGTTCATGTACTGTGTTCACGTAGAGTGTTCACATAGAGTGTTCACATACAGTGTCTACGTAGAGTGTTCACATACAGCGTTCACGTAGAATGTTCACATACCGTGTTCATGTAGAGTATTCACGTAGAGTGTTCACATAGAGTTTTCACGTAGAGTGTTCACATACAGTGTTTATGTAGAGTGTTCACATACAGCGTTCACGTAGAGTGTTCACATAGAGTGTTCATGTACAGTGTTCACAAACAGTGTTCATGTAGAGTGTTCATATAGAGTGTTAACATAGTGTTCACATATAGTGTTAACATAGTATTCACATAGAGTGTTAACATAGTATTCACGTATAGTGTTCACATGCAGTGTTCACATATAGTGTTCACATACAGTGTTCACATACAGTGTTCACATACAGTGTTTACATAGAGTGTTCACATACAGCGTTCACATAGAGTGTTCACGTAGAGTGTTCACATAGTGTTCATGTAAAGTGTTCATGTACTGTGTTCACGTAGAGTGTTCACATAGAGTGTTCACATAAAGTGTCTACGTAGAGTGTTCACATACAGCGTTCACGTAGAATGTTCACATACCGTGTTCATGTAGAGTATTCACGTAGAGTGTTCACATACAGTGTTCGCGTAGAGTGTTCACATACAGCGTTCCCATACAGCATTCACATACAGTGTTCACGTAGAGTGTTCACATAGAGTGTTCACATAGAGTGTTCACATTCAGTGCTTCGTCTAACTTCCGGTCCCCAACTTGGCGGATAGGCATTGAACCGTTAAGGCCTCTTGAGTGTTTATGCTTGTTGCTACGGTTTGCATTCGCATTTTCCTCATGTTGGACTGGTAGCACATGGTTCCGTCGCCTTGCTACTGAGTGAGTGCGTGGCGCAACACTGTGAGCTGTGAAATTCGTGTGGAATGCTTTTACATCTGTCCGCTGTTTGTAGCGTGAACTGCATGTTCGGAACAATGGCGGTCGGCTGTCGCTGAATTGACTGGTTTGGCTTTTGGGTTCTCAAGTGCATTTTTCAGGAGACTCCTGGATGTTGACGCTGGAGCTACGGAGTTTGTGCTTTGTGCTGCGCTTTCGGCGGGTCGCTCTGCGGAAGATGAACTGTATTTTTTTTGTTGGACTTTTGTCTTAGCATTGTAGCGGCAGCATTATGCACAGTGTACCTGTGCTGGCTGTTGGCTTGCCGAGACTCCTGTCAGTTCCACTTTTCACATTGCGCAGTGAGGGGCATTTTGTGTGATATTCACTGGCACAGGAACGGAGCATAATAGGGACGACCCGTTGCCGTGAAGTTGGACCCGCGACTAACTAACTAACTAACTAACTAACTAACTAACTACCCAACTAACTAACTAACTAACTACCCAACTAACTAACTAACTAACAACCTAACTAACTAACTAACTACCCAACTAACTAACTAACTAACTAACTAACAACCTAACTAACTAACTAACTAACTACCCAACTAACTAACTAACTAACTAACTAACTAATGTGACTTTTGCTGTTATGTGACTTGCCGATAGCTAATGTGGCTTTTGTTGTTATATGACTTGTTTATATCTAAAGTGACTGTTGTTATGTTGACAGCAATGTCTGATGTTACAAGCAGCTGTGAAACCGGAGATGGCTGGACCAAATGAGAAGGTAGGTAACTCCATGTCCTTCACTGGCCAACTACTTGTTAGATGGTTATGTTGCCGCCAATTTGATAGGTCAATGCGATTTCTAATTATATTACTGCAGTTTCTGCTGCTGTGAAGAGTGGAAGGATGGTGTAATTTTCAAACTGCCAAGAAAAGGTGATATGTCTGATTGCAATAACTGGCGTGGTATCACCCTACTGTCTGTACCAGGAAAACTTTTTTGTAGCATGTTACTTGCGAGATTGAAAAGTCTATAGATGAAAGGCTCAAAGAAGAACAAGCTGGCTTCAGACCCAAACGGTCATGTACAGACCATATTTTCATCATTAGAATAATCACTGAAGACTCTGTAGAATTCCAGTCGAAATTAATCACCAACTTTGTCGACTTTCAAAAAGCCTTCGGCAGTATCCACCGTCCTTCACTTTGGAATCTACTTAACATCTATGGTTTCCCTACAAAATGTACCAACATCATAAAATTGTCATACAATGAGACCCGTTGCTGCGTGAGAACAGAATCAGGCAACTCTGACTGGTTCTCAGTGGAAACGGGAGTGAAAAAGGGTTGTGTCTTGTCACCGATGCACTTTGGAATAGCTATCGATTGGGTCATGCGCAAACGCACAAACAACACAAATAGGGGTATCCATTGGGTTGACAAAATTCTAGAAGACCTGGACTTTGCCGACTGACATAGTGCTTTTGAGATCAACACACCCAGATGCCCAAGAGAATATAAACCATCTCCAAAATGTTTCAGGACAAACTGGTATCCACATTAACACCTCAAAAAACAAACTGTTGATCTTACCAACAGTTCAGACGACACAAAATTAAACAACCACGTTCTTGAAAAAGTCAACAGCTTCACATACCTAGGAAGCAAAATGACATCTACAGGGGACTCAACGCCAGGCATATTATCTAGAATCGCCCTGGCATCTGGTGCCTTCAATAAACTGCCAAACATCTGAAAGTCAAAGACACTCAGCAAATATACGAAACTTAAAATGTTCAACTCTTCTGTGATTTCAATGCTAACGTGTGAATGTGAGAGTTGGAATTCAACGGTAGCTTTAGATTAAAAAAAATTAGACAATTTAGAGAACAAATGTCTTAGAAGAATTTGAAACCTCCACTGGACATATTTCAGAACCAATACGCAAATAGAACAAGAGACTAAGCAAGATATTGTATCCAATTTTATAATAAACCGCCGTTAGAACTACATCGGCCTTGTACTCAGAATTGACAAGTACAAGACTCCCTTACCAAGCCCTCATATGGTCACTAGTAGGGAAAAGAAAACGGTGAGACCAAGAGAGACCATGCGTAGAACCATCATCAGAGAAGGCTAATTCAATGGCCAAGTGAACATCCAAGATATACAACAGGTAGCAGCGAACCGCCAGACATGGAGAGTCATGACTTCTGCCCTATGTGCCGCCTTAGGCTCAAGAGGAAAGACTAACTAACTAGACTAAGGTTCTTCTGCTGCAAATATTATCACTACTACTACTACTACTACTACTACTACTACTACTACTACTACTACTACTACTACTACTACTACTACTACTACTACTACTACTACTACTACTACTACAACAACTACTACTACTACTAATACAACAACTACTACTACTACTACTAATACTACTACTACTACTACTACTACTACTACTACTACTACTACTACTATTACTACTACTACTACTACTACTACTACTACTACTACTACTACTACTACTACTACTACTACTGCTGCTGCTGCTGCTGCTACTACTACTACTGCTGCTACTACTATTACTACTACTACTACTACTACTACTATTACTACTACTATTACTACTACTACTACTACTACTACTGCTACTAATACTACTACCACCACTACTGCTACTACTACTGCTGCTGCTGCTACTACTACTACTACTACTACTATTACTACTACTACTACTACTACTACTACATTGACTGCCTCTGGCATTGAAGTCCCCACAGTAGATGATATTCCTTTTATCCATATCGAACAAACTCTGCCATTGTCGCACGTCAAACTTCCCATTACGCGCATAAACGTTCAAGATTACAAGCTGCACTGGCGTCATTATTCTTAATGCCTGCACATGCAGGCATCACTGTTCCAGGGGGACAAATCGATCTCAGACACCTGTATGTTGTGGCTGACCAGAATGGCCTGTCCGAGGTGCCGCCTGTTAAAGAAGCCTTGAAACCCCGCGACATTGACTTTTATGTAGCCGAGATGTGTTTCCTTTAAGACTACAATATCGTTTCCGTAGATTAGTTTTTTTTTTTTTCAAAAATAGGTCGGCGTTGACCAAATGATGCACAGTTCCAGTACAGTACTCGAACGTGTCCGATGCCCAATCTGTCACATTTTAATCGCCTTCTGCGTGCGCCTGCCCTCTTACCACGCTGTGTCCTTGCCGGTCGTCTGGTCGTCATGTTAGGCTTAACTATCGCCACCGGGAGCCGATAATACGCCGAAGGGAGTCCGGGCGCGCGTTCACGAAATCCGTTGCACGGTCCGAACTCCATTTCACCTCGAAAAACACACTTAATCCATAAACATTTCGGGAAAAAACACTTTCCGTTTTACAGGACGAAGGAATGTCCTGCCGCCTTGCTCCAAGGGAACTCACTCTGTCTTTGGTGTTCTGGATCAACTCTGCTGATGATATTCCTCCATGCCACCGCCTCAGTCCATCCAGCATCATTTCTCTTGCTCTGCCCTTGCCTCTCTTCCCCTCGATCATTCCAGTCGTCACGATGTTCTCCGGTGCCTCTCTTCTTATCACATGACCAAAGAAAGCTGTTTGTCTCATTCTTATTGTTGAATACAATGTTCTAGTTACATTAACCTCTTTCAGACAGTCGTTGTTAGTTAACTCTGGCAGTCTAAATAATTCGCAACATTCAATTAGAAACCTACATCTCTGTTGCTTCCACATTCTTCCTAATTGGACTCTAGAATTAAATATTCTAACTTAGTCGCTATCTGTAATTTTTTTTTCGTTTTGCTTGTCTTTCATAAATGCCCTACTGGTAAGAAAATTCTACCTTACTGTTTGTATTCTTATCTCTATCTGTTCGGCCATCTTTGTCTACATGTCTGTCTAAATAGGTATATAATGTAATACTGAGGGACTTCAAATGAAAATTCTAAAAGTATGATAGAAATTACAATAATCAGGCCATTGTCTTGTAACCTGCCAATATTGTTGTTGAGGGTGTCAAGAGTGTTTAGCACGGAGACGAACACAGACAGTTTAAAGACACTTTGGACATGGATCAAAGAGCAGCAGCTTGCTGTTATCCATTGTTTGATCAGTGAAGAGGTGGAACCTGTACAAATTCATCGGCGAATGAAGATCCAGACCTACAACTCCGTTACCTCATGTGGACAACAATCACCTTCGGATTGATAGGACTGTGAGGGTAAATCCTATATTCAGCTGCTTTGGTGGCTGTCTAGTCACAGGACTATCATTCTGAGCCAGTGATGGACCCTACTATAACTTCTCCTTGAGCTTGATCATGGTAGGGGTAATGGTAAAATCGAATCTAAGATCCAGTATGGTGATGTATGCCTGTCAGTCCAGCAAGTATATGAGTCATGTAGGAAGTTTCAAAGCTCGTAACTTCTACGGCAGACTATTCACGATCGGGTCAGACACACTCCAGAGTGGTTACATAGGCGCCCAAGAGAATGGAATTATTTTTTTTTCTACAGGAATCCACACACTTTATCTTTCATTGAATGCAATGGTGACTACATCCAAATATGATATACTTCTTTACGTTTTTCAGAATATATTCACCACACAAAAAAACACTTCAGGTTGTCACTTGAATCCCCCTCGTAATTTGTCCCAAAACAGAAACCAGCTTTGGGTCTGTGGTGTGGTAGGTCTATCACATGTTGTAGGTCTGTGGTGTGGTAGGTCTATCACATGTTGTAGGTCTGTGGTGTGGTAGGTCTATCACATGGTGTAGGTCTGTGATGTGGTAGGTCTATCACATGTTGTAGGTCTGTGGTGTGGTAGGTCTATCACATGGTGTAGGTCTGTGATGTGGTAGGTCTATCACAAGTTGTAGGTCTGTGGTGTGGTAGGTCTATCACATGGTGTAGGTCTGTGATATGACAGGGTTATCATATGGTGTAGGTCTGTGATGTAATAGTGACATCACATGTTGTAGGTCTGTGATGTGACAGGGTTATCATATGGTGTAGGTCTGCGATGTGACAGGGTTATCACATGTTGTAGGTCTGTGATGTGACAGGGTTATCACATGTTGTAGGTCTGTGATGTGACAGGGTTATCATATGGTGTAGGTCTGTGATGTGACAGGGTTATCATATGTTGTAGGTCTGTGATGTGACAGGGTTATCACATGTTGTAGGTCTGTGATGTGACAGGGTTATCACATGTTGTAGGTCTGTGATGTGACAGGGTTATCATATGGTGTAGGTCTGTGATGTGACAGGGTTATCACATGTTGTAGGTCTGTGATGTGACAGGGTTATCACATGTTGTAGGTCTGTGATGTGACAGGGTTATCATATGGTGTAGGTCTGTGATGTGGTAGGTCTATCACATGTTGTAGGTCTGTGGTGTGGTAGGTCTATCACATGGTGTAGGTCTGTGATGTGGTAGGTCTATCACAAGTTGTAGGTCTGTGGTGTGGTAGGTCTATCACATGGTGTAGGTCTGTGATATGACAGGGTTATCACCTGGTGTAGGTCTGTGATGTAATAGTGACATCACATGTTGTAGGTCTGTGATGTGACAGGGTTATCATATGGTGTAGGTCTGCGATGTGACAGGGTTATCACATGTTGTAGGTCTGTGATGTGACAGGGTTATCACATGTTGTAGGTCTGTGATGTGACAGGGTTATCACATGTTGTAGGTCTGTGATGTGGTAGGGTTATCACATGTTGCAGGTATTGATGTGGTAGGTCTATCACATGTTGTAGGTCTGTGAAATGACAGGGTTATCACATGTTGTATGTCTGTGATGTGACAGGGTTATCACATGTTGTAGGTCTATTATGTGGTAGTGCCATCACATGGTGTAGGTCTGTGATGTAGTAGGGACATCACATTTTGCAGGTCTGTGTTGTGATAGGGCTATCACAGAGTGTAGGTCTGTGATGTGACAGGGTTCTCACATGGTGTACGTCTGTGATGTGGTACTGAGATCACATATTGTAGGTCTGTTATGTGATAGGGTTATGACCTGTTGTAGGTCTGTGATGTGGTAGTACCATCACATGTTGTACGTCTGTAATGTGGTAGGGTTATCACAAGTTGTAGGTCTGTGATGTGGTAGGGTTATCACATGTTTTAGGTCTGTGATGTGGTAGGGACATCACATGTTGTAATTCTGTGAATTGATAGGGACATCACATGTTGTAGGTCTGTTATGTTATAGGGACATTACATGGTGTAGGTATGTGATGTGATAGAACCATCACATGGTGTATGTCTGTGATGTGATAGGACCGTCACATTGTGTAGGACTGTGATATGATAGAGGCATCACATTGTGTAGGTCTGTGATGTGATAAGGCCATCACATGTTGTAGATCTGTGATGTGATAGTACCAACATCACATGTTGTAGGTCTGTGATGTGATAGTACCATCATCACATGTTGTATACCTGTGATGTGACAGGGCCATCATTTGTTGTAGACCTGAATGCATGCAATGAGAATGCTGAGCAGCTGTCCAATCTTTTCCTCACTTGGGGGACGATAAACGCGGGCGCCGAAACCTCGTCCGGACATTATCAGCGCAGGTCCATTATAGCTAAACTAACGCGCCCGCCCTAAACAGGTTTATATTTTGCTTTGTTTTGCATATCCCTTTTTACAGGACAATGCTGTCAACACCAGCATTTGACGCTGTTGTTGATGTCTTAGCAAGTTTACGTTCAGTAGTGTGCCATTGCTTTCTGAACGACCGCTCCTATACTAGCTCGTTAAAATCCCAGCGCAACGCGGTCTGCTTGCCAAATCGGTCGCAGCTGTGTTTCGAACGCAGGTAAGCAGGCTTACGAATCGTGTCCGTAAGGACCTTTGCTACGGAGACCGCCGAAACAGGGTTATGCAGATACATTATTATTTTGGCTTCCGGTAGCCAGCATGGCGGTTAGGCATTGAACCGTTGGGGCCTGTAGCGTGTTTATGCTTGTGGCTACGGTTTACAAGTCGCATTTTCCTCATGTTGGACTGGTAGTACATGGTTCCGTCAGCTCTGCTACTGAGTGAGTGCGTGGGCGACACCTATGAGCTGTGAAATTCGAGTGGAATGCTTTTACATCTGTCCTGTACAGTGAACTGCATGTTCAGAACATTGGCTACCGGCGGTTGCTGAATTGACTTTATGCCCTTTCGGTTCACAAGTGCATTTTTCGGAAGACTCCTGGGAGTCGGCGCTGAAGCTGCGGAATTCGTGCTTTGTGCGACACTTTCGGCTGGTCACCTTGTGGTAAGAGACCGAGCCATGTAAGAAACCCGCGGTCAATGAGGTCTTTCTGGTGACTGCCGAGTCCATCAACGATGAACTGTGGTATTCGTGGATGAATTTTGTGTTGACATTCTGACGGCGGCATTATGCATGCACAGTGTACCTGTGCAGGCTTGTTGGATTGCCGAGACTCCTGTCTATTCCACTTTTCACATTAGGACAGTGGAGAGCATTTTGTGTGATATTCACTGGCACTGTAATGGAAGCATAATGGGGACGATCCGTTGCCGTGAAGTTGGAACCTCGACTAACTAACTAACATTATTATTTTTAATTACTACGTGAAAGCCTTGTTTACATTTGCAGGCCACACAGACTGAAGGGAGGTGCCACCCAATTTTCGGAGGTCGACATGTGGTCACAGAATTTGTAAGTAGCCTACCGGTAGTTTCTATCACCTGTACCTAGGCATTCAGACATGACACCAGGCTTAACTTGAATCATTTTTTTTTCTTCTTCTTCTCTGTGCGTTCCTTGCGCTATCACTTCTAACAGTTCACAAGTTGCTCAGATTTTAACATCTGCTCACATCAGCACTTATGTTACTGATTGTTCCATGTACAGCCGATTGTTCCATGTGACCCGGTTATTTCATATATAGTCGGCTGT
>JACEFZ010007376.1:285000-402500 GCA_014155875.1 Cepaea nemoralis
ATTATAGTGCTGCCAAAGACAATGATAGTGATGCCAAAGACAATGATAGTGATGCCAAAGACAATGATAGTGATGCCAAAAACAGTGTAGTGATGCCAAAGACAATGATGGTGATGCCAAAGACAGTATAGTGATGTCAAAGACAGTATAGTGATGCCAAAGACAATGATAGTGATGCCTAGGACAGTATAGTGATGTCAAAGACAGTATAGTGATGTCAAAGACAATGATAGTGATGCCAAAGACAATGATAGTGATGCCAAAGACAATGATAGTGATGCCAACGACAGTGTAGTGATGCCAAAAACAATTATGGTGATGTCAAAGACTTATAGTGATGCCAAAGACAGTGTGGTGATGCCAAAGACAATGATAGTGATGTCGAAGACAATTATAGTGATGCCAAAGACAATGATAGTGATGCCAAAGACAATATAGTGATGCCAAAGACAATGATGGTGATGCCAAAATCAATTATGGTGATGCTAAAAACAATTGTGATGGTGCCAAAACCAATGATGGCGATGCGAAGCAAAATGATAGCGATGCCACCGACAATGATGGTGATGTCACAAATTATGGTGATGCCAAAGATAGTGATAGTGATGCCAAAAACAATTGTGGTAGTGACGGTGGTTAACATTAAATGTGTGCATCGTTGCCCTTCTTCTTGTCCAACAAACTCTTTGGCTGTGGTGGAAGAGTTCGAAATAACATTCACTTGACTTAAAACACGACCAGTCGTCTGACGTCACTTCAGCTATGTTGTAGTTGCTACACCACCATCAATCTTTGATCACTTGAGCTGTGTTGTAGTTGCTACACCACCATCAATCTTTCAATCTTTGATCACTTGAGCTGTGTTGTAGTTGCTACACCACCATCAATCTTTGATCACTTCAGCTATGTTGTAGTTGCTACACCACCATCAATCTTTGATCACTTGAGCTGTGTTGTAGTTGCTACACCACCATCAATCTTTGATCACTTTAGCTGTGTTGTAGTTGCTACACCACCATCAATCTTTGATCACTTGAGCTGTGTTGTAGTTGCTACACCACCATCAATCTTTGATCACTTGAGCTGTGTTGTAGTTGCTACACCACCATCAATCTTTGATCACTTGAGCTGTGTTGTAGTTGCTACACCACCATCAATCTTTGATCACTTGAGCTGTGTTGTAGTTGCTACACCACCATCAATCTTTGATCACTTGAGCTGTGTTGTAGTTGCTACACCACCATCAATCTTTGATCAACTTCAGCTGTGTTGTAGTTAATACACCACCATCAATCTTTGATCACTTCAGCTGTGTTGTAGTTGCTACACCACCATCAATCTTTGATCACTTGAGCTGTGTGTAGTTGCTACAACCACCATCAATCGTTGATTCACCTTCCAGCTATGTTTTAGTTGCTACAACCACCATCAATATTGTGATCACGAACTTGAGCTGTGTGTGTAGTTGCTAACCCACCCATCAAATCTTGATCACCTCAGCTGTGTTGTAGTTGCTACACCGCCATGACAATCATTTGATCACTTGAGCTGTGTTGTAGTTGCTACACCACCATCAATCTTTGGATCACTTCAGCTATGTTGTAGTTGGCTACACCACCATACAATCTTTGATCACTTGAAGCTGTGTTGTAAGTTACTACACCACCATCCAATCTTATGATCACTTCAGCGGTGTTGTAGTTACTACACCACCATCAATCTTATGATCACTTCAGCCTGTGTTTGTAGTTACTACGACCAACATCAATTCTTGTGAATCCCTAAACTTCAGCTATGTTGTAGTTGCTACACCACCATCAATCTTTGATCACTTCAGCTGTGTTGTAGTTACTACACCAACATCAATCTTTGATCACTTCAGCTATGTTGTAGTTGCTACACCACCATCAATCTTTGATCACTTGAGCTGTGTTGTAGTTGCTATACCACCATCAATCTTTGATCACTTCAGCTATGTTGTAGTTGCTACACCACCATCAATCTTTGATCACTTGAGCTGTGTTGTAGTTGCTACACCACCATCAATCTTTGATCACTTCAGCTGTGTTGTAGTTGCTACACCACCATCAATCTTTGATCACTTCAGCTGTGTTGTAGTTACTACACCACCATCAATCTTTGATCAATTGAGTTGTGTTGTAGATGCTACACCGCCATCAATCTTTGATCACTTGAGCTGTGTTGTAGTTGCTACAACACCATCAATCTTTCAATCTTTGATCACTTGAGCTGTGTTGTAGTTGCTACACCACCATCAATCTTTGATCACTTCAGCTGTGTTGTAGTTGCTACACCACCATCAATCTTTGATCACTTGAGCTGTGTTGTAGTTACTACACCACCATCAATCTTTGATCACTTCAGCTGTGTTGTAGTTACTACACCACCATCAATCTTTGATCACTTCAGCTGTGTTGTAGTTACTACACCACCATCAATCTTTGATCACTTCAGCTGTGTTGTAGTTACTACACCAACATCAATCTTTGATCACTTGAGCTGTGTTGTAGTTACTACACCACCATCAATCTTTGATCACTTGAGCTGTGTTGTAGATGCTACACCGCCATCAATCTTTGATCACTTGAGCTGTGTTGTAGTTGCTACAACACCATCAATCTTTCAATCTTTGATCACTTGAGCTGTGTTGTAGTTGCTACACCACCATCAATCTTTGATCACTTCAGCTGTGTTGTAGTTACTACACCACCATCAATCTTTGATCACTTCAGCTGTGTTGTAGTTACTACACCACCATCAATCTTTGATCACTTCAGCTGTGTTGTAGTTACTACACCACCATCAATCTTTGATCACTTCAGCTGTGTTGTAGTTACTACACCAACATCAATCTTTGATCACTTGAGCTGTGTTGTAGTTACTACACCACCATCAATCTTTGATCACTTGAGCTGTGTTGTAGTTACTACACCACCATCAATCTTTCAATCTTTGATCACTTGAGCTGTGATCAGTTTGACAAGTGGCCAGACACTTAGATTACTGGGATATTGTTAGCTTTACAAGATCACCATCGCAAATACTGACATTGCGGCAAAAATCATTCGTCAGCAAAGAAGAATATCAATAGACATAGACAGTAGTGGCATTAAATTAATTACATGTGGGCACAATGAAACTGTTAAAACATGTGGGCACAATGAAACTGTGAAAACATGTGGGCACAATGAAACTGTTAAAACATGTGGGCACAATGAAACTGTTAAAACATGTGGGCACAATGAAACTGTGAAAACATGTGGGCACAATGAAACTGTTAAAACATGTGGGCACAATGAAACTGTTAAAACATGTGGGCACAATGAAACTGTTAAAACATGTGGGCACAATGAAACTGTGAAAACAAAGTGACCAACATTATTTATGTGCAATGCATTTAATTAACTTGGCTTCATGACGCTTCAGAGAGGAGGAAGAAAGCAGACGATAACCATATTGACAGAAAGACAGACCCGTTTGTGTGTGTGTGTGTGTGTGTGTGAGAGAGAGAGAGAGAGAGACAGAGAGAGAGAGAGAGAGAGAGAGAGAGAGAGAGAGAGAGAGAGAGAGAGAGAGAGAGAGAGAGAGAAAGGGAACATGATGTCCCAGATACTGGCAGACAGTCCAGTCAGAAACCTGTCACCTGCGTTCCTCCAACAGCCGCCAGGCTTCACCTACGCTCCTGTGCCCGGGCGGACCTCCAACAATCAACCGACCTCCAACAATCAACCGACCTCCAACAATCAACCGGCCGCCAGCCCGCCCGACCGCCGTCCCAACATGAAGAAGACCACTACAGTGAGCACAGTTGTTGTAAATGTCCATGTTTGTATCTGTGTGTTTTCTGTTTGAATCCTGCACTACCCCAACATCATCACAATATGCCTTGCCGACAGGCGTGGGCGATCTTGCCTCCCAACTTCCTGCGATCTCCTGTCAAGTGTATTTTCCCATGTCTTCCTGTGTACTTTTTTCTTCAAATCTTTCCAGTTGTCACAATTTGTTCTAGTTTTTGTCATCTCATACTGTGGCCATAAATGATAACAACTTCTTTCTGATGTTTTACTGCCTTGGCCTCTATCAAAATGTTTAGCTCACTCATAGTGGCTATCTAAGGATGCTTCAGCACTCGAAACACACCGCTAAGCCTTTTTTGTCCTGTTGTTGTTTTCTTTAAGTTACCGGTTTCAGCGACGTATAATGCTAAGGAGCAGAAAGGTACAATGATTCTTCTCTTGTGTGGGTCGAAACTGAGAGTAGTTCATGTTAAATATATTATTTAATTAATATGCAATACACCAGGATGTCACGGCTTGCTGAACATGCAAAACGCACGGGTTTGCTTGATGTCCAACCAAAAGCGGGGAGGGGGTAGGAGGAATGACACAGGTGTGGTTAGTATACACCTGGACGATACAGGGTGACAAGAACTTCCGAGGACAAGAACCCGCCCGAGGCTGCCATAAACCGTTGAGAACTTGCAACAGTGGTCATGTGCAACTGTTCTGTCTTCCAACATCCGTGCTTCAACTGACTAGACACCCTTCACACACACAAGGCGGGTTGGACTTGTGGAGCTAGATTTATATTATGTATAGGCCAAACAGCACTCAGTGGCTTATGTGGTCGGTATCACAGCCGCCGCCTTTCCTTCCCACGACAACTGCTGGTACCTGTGTTAGGCTGGATGAACCTGGAGATCCCGGTCACGACAATTGCTGGTATCTATGTTAGGCTGGATGAACCTGGAGACCTTGGGTAATGTATTAAAATTCGAAACTGCACTGATGCTGATACCACCAAAGACCACCGGTACGGTAGGCGAGCGTTTATGACGTTTATGATGATGATGATGATGATGATGATGATGATGATGATGATGATGATGATGATAATGATGATGATGATGATGATGATGATAAAGATGGCGATAATGATGATGATGGTGGTGGTAATGATGATGTAATAATGTTGATTATTATTATTATATTTATTATTATTATTATATTTATTATTATTATTATTATTATTATTATTAATAGGCTGCCATGTTGACGCTATTTTTCAGCTGCCTCGCATCAAGGACACAAACAAGAACGCCAGTCGCGCAACAGGAAACATCAATAACAGTTCCCCTCTCGTCTCCTTCCTGGACTCTATTGTCAAAGAGGTATACCGTCACTATCTGTCAGCTGTTTCAGTTTGTCCTCATATAGAAATAATATAGACTCGTGCTAATATAGCGGATAGTCAGTGACACATTAGTGCGGTGATGGTGTTACAATAACCATGTAGATTTCGAAATAACATGGCTCGAGAAAGTGACTTGTGAAAGTAGAGACATTTCTATAGTCGAAGAAAGGCCGGTCTTTTCTGCTGGAGTCCGAAATTCAAAAGTTAGTCCTTTACAGAACGTCACAGTCTACCTTAGCATTGTTTGGCTGTTTGGTATTTCGTGGCAAGTAGACATTCGGTGGTTTGTCATTGCTTTCTGAACGATCCGATGTTCCTTCCATTGTATGAAAACTGGCACAAGATTTCCAAAATGCCTACAGTTGTATTTTGAACGCAGTATGCGAGATTGACAATTCCCTTCATAACACCTTCGCAACAGCATCCGTTGGAGTCGGAATAAACACACAACATAGAGTAGAAAGCTCGAGAGATGGAATAAACACACAACATAGAGTAGAAAGCTCGAGAGATGGAACAAACACACAACATAGTGTAGAAAGCTCGAGGGATGGAATAAACACACAACATAGAGTAGAAAGCTCGAGAGATGGAACAAACACACAACATAGAGTAGAAAGCTCGAGGGATGGAATAAACACACAACATAGAGTAGAACGCTCGAGAGATGGAATAAACACACAACATAGAGTAGAAAGCTTGAGAGATGGAATAAACACACAACATAGAGTAGAAAGCTCGGCGGATGGAATAAACACACAACATAGAGTAGAAAGCTCGAGGGATGGAATAAACACACAACATAGAGTAGAAAGCTTGAGGGATGGAATAAACACACAACATAGAGTAGAAAGCTCGAGAGATGGAATAAACACACAACATAGAGTAGAAAGCTCGAGAGATGGAATAAACACACAACATAGAGTAGAAAGCTCGAGAGATGGAATAAACACACAACATAGAGTAGAAAGCTCGAGAGATGGAATAAACACACAACATAGAGTAGAAAGCTCGAGAGATGGAATAAACACACAACATAGAGTAGAAAGCTCGAGAGATGGAATAAACACACAACATAGAGTAGAAAGCTCGGCGGATGGAATAAACACACAACATAGAGTAGAAAGCTTGGCGGATGGAATAAACACACAACATAGAGTAGAAAGCTCGAGAGATGGAATAAACACACAACATAGAGTAGAAAGCTCGGCGGATGGAATAAACACACAACATAGAGTAGAAAGCTCGGCGGATGGAATAAACACACAACATAGAGTAGAAAGCTCGGCGGATGGAATAAACACACAACATAGAGTAGAAAGCTTGAGGGATGGAATAAACACACAACATAGAGTAGAAAGCTCGAGGGATGGAATAAACACACAACATAGAGTAGAAAGCTCGAGAGATGGAATAAACACACAACATAGAGTAGAAAGCTCGAGGGATGGAATAAACACACAACATAGAGTAGAAAGCTCGAGGGATGGAATAAACACACAACATAGAGTAGAAAGCTCGAGGGATGGAATAAACACACAACATAGAGTAGAAAGCTCGAGGGATGGAATAAACACACAACATAGAGTAGAAAGCTCGAGGGATGGAATAAACACACAACATAGAGTAGAACGCTCGAGGGATGGAATAAATACACAACATAGAGTAGAAAGCTCGAGGGATGGAATAAATACACAACATAGAGTAGAAAGCTCGAGGGATGGAATAAATACACAACATAGAGTAGAAAGCTCGAGGGATGGAATAAATACACAACATAGAGTAGAAAGCTCGAGGGATGGAATAAATACACAACATAGAGTAGAAAGCTCGAGAGATGGAATAAATACACAACATAGAGTAGAAAGCTCGAGGGATGGAATAACACAGACAGAGTATAGACGAACGTTTTGGCCAAAGTCTTCCTCAGCGGAACAGCAAATACAAAATGAAAATAAGAGAAAGTACTAAGGACATGTTGATAAGTTTCTCATATCTTGGATATGTAATAACAGATGATGGCAGAAGTGAAACAGAAATCTATAAAAGAATAGTTATGGCCAAAAATGTTAACAACATCAATAAATCAGTATAAACGTCTAGAGAGATTAACGACGCAATAAAATGGCGTTGTCAAATGTTATGTATATTCAACACTATTATATGGCGCGGAATTTCGGGCCAACGAACAAGCAATTAGAATGTTGAATAGAACCCCTTGAGATGTAGATATACAGAACAATATGTCGTATTTTGTGGAAACAAAAACAATCAAATGCAGACCATCTAGAAAAACTGGAACTGATAAAAGAATTGATCAAAGAAATAAACAAGACACATGTGAATATTTAGGGCACATTAAAAGACATAATACTCTTATAAAAATCATACTGGAGGATAAGACTGAAGGCAAGTGAGCGAGAGGTAGACAACGATACAAGTTGAAAGATAACCTCAAGATATTGACGATCAGCAGTCTGATAGAATGTAATGTACAATCAAGGTGAGAGATAGTGCTGGAGATCCATTGAAGCCAGTGTTTATTGTGGAGGCAGTGTCTGATTGATTGATATCAAGATCAGTGACTGAGATTATCTGACAGTTCTAGTGACTACTTCTAGAGACACTTCACGAGGAGTGCAGTTATCTTTCTGGTGTATGAGTTCAGTCCAGAACCGATATCACAGGGCTCGGGGCGTTCCCATTCCTATTCCGTCTTCATCTGCAACATTCAGCGAAGAGTTCCAATTCTAATGGTACCAGTAGCTGACCAATTATATGCCCGTCTGGCAATGTGTCTGTTGTATTTGATTGGTTACAGTGAGATCCTTATTTTCACACAATGTGATAAAGACTCCGCTGCGGTGTAAGCACGATAGGAGGCTTATGATCATCGAAAGCAGTCCCTCTTCTCCGAAAGTTTCGACTCTTTATCTTTTTTACGCTCTTTGGGGGTAGGGTCCATCCGGGTCATGCACTCAAGTCTCAAAATAATCATACACTAATATAACGATGACATATCTAACAAGTGGGGTTAATGGGATGTCAACATGTTCATACCAGTCCACCATACAGAAACATGTCTACACGACTGATGTCATCAGGAATTCTAGTCATCACTAGCAGGAAGGGTCGCGGTAGAGGACGGGGCAGGGACCAGCTGAACCAGCTGGCTGCTGGAGCTTTAAGTATTCATGATCTTCCACATATTCTGTGAGAGACCGTGCACGAATGGCTTCAGCGCTGGATGACAATTTATAATTCTCACAAAAGTAGCACTAAGTGGTTTCATTTAACAGGCAAACACACGCACATACACACACTCATGTGAATGTCATATATCTGGCTCCACTAATTTTATTTATACATGGACTATGTTTACAACTGCAGCCCAGTGTACGGCACCGTCCTGTTAGTCGTTATATATTTTCATTCCTGTAGTTACTTCTTAATGTTATCACTGTAGCGTCTCTCCCGCGTTTATATGTTGTGTTTTATGTATTTGTTTGCTAATGAACGTTAGTCACCGCAACGTCCTTTGTTTTCCGTAATTGTGTTCTGTAAAGCTGCGTTACTTCGTGTTATTTTTAATTGTTTACATTTCTCGTTAAGAATCACTATAGAATGTCAAGAAGATCCCTATGAAAGAACATAACTGGCCCTCAGTGATCACTCGGTGCTGCAGGTTGTGGTCCCATATGCCAGACTCTCTACGTGGGTGTAACGTGTCATACATATGGGAATTTTTATAAAAGAAATCTCCCAATGGAGGTCGTGCGTAGAATAATCAATCAACTCTATTTATGTAGGCACTAAACTACAAGAACAAAGACAATCAAGAATTCTTGATAGAAAGATATATACGTTGTGAAGAATAACACTGTCATGTCGTCCATTGGGGGACAGTCGTTAACATCGTGCACGGAGCTTGCAGTGTTGAAACATTGTATATATTGCATTAACAAGTACATTTTATTCACTTTTAGCAATAAAAGTATTTCAAACTTTAGGATGTCAAATTATTGTGTTAACTATGAATAAGTGGTGTACATTATATTAATATTAACAATTAATGTAACTAATTGCTTCTCTAGAAAAAAAAATGGCGAATTATGTCCCTTGCAAACAATAAAATGTATATTATGTTCCCGTGAAAAAGAGGTATTTGTTTCCCCTTAAAAGCTGCCATAAGGATTGATAATGAAGTGGGCAATATCAATCTATTAAGAGAGGTGTTAAGCAGGGATGTGTAATGTCTCCAGATCTTTTTTCCCTATACAGTGAAAATATTTGTCCATTAGCCTTCGCAATGAAACCCCAGACACTACGTCTGTTTCTCACCACTAACCAACCATTATAGATGACAATGTCACCTTGATATGTGCTTCCCTGTATTAGTTGTTGCACCTCAAACTCTGTGCGGCCCGCTGCCCATTCTCTGCACTCACGACCCAGCGTTACTATTGCCTTGTGCCAGTCCGACTTGTCTTCCGGTACTTTTACCCACTCTTTTCCAGGATTTATGTTTTCTATTTCACACACCTCGCTGATAGATGTTTCCTACAAAATAACCCACCGACCCAACAAACGCACTACTAAACCATCCAACTAACCCACCAACCAAAAAGACAGACAACCCATTACTCAAACATCCAACCACCCTACCAGCCCACCAAGAAACCAACCCATGAAATAAACCAACCCATGAAATAAACCAACCCTTGAAATAAACCAACCCATGAAATAAACCAACCCATGAAATAAACCAAACCATGAAATAAACCAACCCATAACATAAACAAAACCATGAAATAAACCAACCCATAACATAAACAAAACCATGAAATAAAGCAATCCATGAAATAAACCAACCAACCACTAGCAATATGAGTCTAGCACCATATGCCCAATGGCTTTCAAAAAGGACCTTTTATTTACTCACCGCTTCTTTATTTACTCACCACTTCTTTATTTACTCACCACTTCTTTATTTACTCACCACTTCTTTATTTACTCACGACTTCTGTATTTACTTATCACTTCTTTATTTACTCACGACTTCTTTACTTACTTACCACTTCTTTATTTACTTACCACTTCTTTTTTTTACTCACCACTTCTTTATTTACTTACCACTTCCTTATTTACTTACCACTTCTGTATTTAATTATCACTTCTTTATTTACTCACCGCTTCTTTATTTACTCACCACTTCTTTATTTACTCACCACTTCTTTATTTACTCACCACTTCTTTATTTACTCACCACTTCTGTATTTACTTATCACTTCTTTATTTACTCACGACTTCTTTACTTACTTACCACTTCTTTATTTACTTACCACTTCTTTATTTACTTATCACTTCTTTATTTACTTACCACTTCTTTATTGACTTACCACTTCTGTATTTACTTACCACTTCTTTATTTACTCACCACTTCTGTATTTAATCACCACTTCTTTATTTACTTACCACTTCCTTATTTACTCACCACTTCTGTATTTACTTACCACTTCTGTATTTACTCACCACTTCTGTATTTACTCACCACTTCTGTATTTACTTACCACTTCTTTATTTACTCACGACTTCTTTACTTATTTACCACTTCTTCATTTACTTACCACTTCTTTATTTACTCACCACTTCTGTATTTAATTATCACTTATTTATTTACTTACCACTTCCTTATTTACTCACCACTTCTTTATTTACTTACCACTTCCTTATTTACTTACCACTTCTTTATTTACTTATCCCTTCTTTATTTACTCACCACTTCTTTATTTACTCACCACTTCTGTATTTACTTATCACTTCTTTATTTACTCACGACTTCTTTACTTACTTACCACTTCTTTATTTACTTACCACTTCTTTATTTACTTACCAGTTCTGTATTTACTTACCACTTCTTTATTTACTTACCACTTCTTTATTTACTCACCACTTCTGTATTTACTTATCACTTCTTTATTTACTCACGACTTCTTTACTTACTTACCACTTCTTTATTTACTTACCACTTCTTTATTTACTTACCAGTTCTGTATTTACTTACCACTTCTTTATTTACTTACCACTTCTTTATTTACTTACCACTTCTTTATTCACTTACCACTTCTTTATTTATTCACCACTTCTTTACTTACTTACCACTTCTTTATTTACTTACCACTTCTTTATTTACTTACCACTTCTTTATTTACTCACCACTTCTTTATTTACTTACCACTTCTTTATTTACTTACCACTTCTTTATTTACTTACCACTTCTTTATTTACTTACCACTTCTTTATTTACTTACCACTTCTTTATTTACTTACCACTTCTTTATTTACTTACCACTTCTTTATTTACTCACGACTTCTTTACTTACTTACCACTTCTTTATTTGACTTACCACTTCTTTATTTACTCACGACTTCTTTACTTGCTCACCACTTCTTTATTTACTTACCACTTCTTTATTTACTTACCACTTCTTTATTTACTTACCACTTCTTTATTTACTCACGGGAAGAGTGAGTTCCCTTGAGCAAGATGGCGGGACATTTCTTCGTCCCGTAAAATGGAACGTGTTTTTTCCGAACTGTGTATGGATTAAGTGTTTTTTCGTGGTGAAATGGAGTTCGGACCGTGCAACGGAGTTCGTGCACGCGCGTCCGGTCTTCTTTCGGCGTATCATCGGCGCCCGGTGGCGATAGTTAAGCCTAACATGACGGCCAGACGACCAGCTAGGACACAACGTGGTAAGAGGGCGGGTGCGCGCAGAAGGCGCTTAAAATGTGACAGATTGGGTATCGGAAATGTTCGAGTACTGTACTGGAACTGTGCATCATTTAGTCAACGCCGACCCATTCTTGAAAAACTACTCTACGGAAACGATATTGTAGTCTTGCAAGAAACACAGCTCACCGACGGAACAGTCAATGTTGCGGGATTTCAGGGTTTCCTTAACAGGCGGCACCTCGGACAGGCCATTCTGGTCCGCGACAACATACTAGTGTCTGAGATCGATATGTCCGCCTGGAACAGCGATGCCCTGCAAGTGCAGGCATTAAGAATAATGACACCAGTGCAGCTTGTAATCGTTAACGTCTATGCGCGAAATGGGAAGGTCGACGTGCGACAATGGCAGAGTTTGTTCGATATGGATGAAAGGCATATCATCTACTGCGGGGACTTCAATGCCAGAGGCAGTCAATGGGGGAATTGCATCACCAATAGACAGGGAGAAGATTTGGAGGACGCCCTGGCATCTGCTGCCCTAATCTGTCTGAATGATGGGAAGGTCACTAGAATGGCCACTCGACCAGGCGACTCTGGCAGCATCATTGACTTGGCTCTGGTGTCGCCCACCATCGCACCAAGGTGCCGGTGGGGCACACTGGGATACCACGATAGTGACCACTACCCTTGTGTCATCCTGATCAAGAAAGACGGGGCCATGAGTCAAAGAAACAAGACCAATGCCTTCCCGTACGACACCACTGGTCAAGACGCCATAAGCAAGATCAGAAGAAGGAAACTATCTTCCTCCCGTAGGAGACAAGAAAGATGGCTGCAGCCACCATGGTGGAATGGAGAGGTCGAGAAGGTATTGCTGGGAAAGAGGCAGGCTGTCAAAGACTGGCAAAAGGCCAGAAAGGCTAACATGCCACAGGTTGAGTTGGCGAACCTGAAGACTGAGGTCGTTAGGACGACGACTTTATTCAAATCCTGCGCCAAACAGGCCAAGGCCGACAAATGGGACGAGTTCTGCAGGAAGGTGTGCTCCGAGCAATCTCTTACGACATTCTGGCGCCTCCACAAGAGCATGAACGGTGCTGCACAGCGTAGGGGTATTCCAGACTTTCAAGGCACAGACCTCGCATGGAAAAAGTCGGATGCGGATAAAGGTAAGGCCCTTCTTGCACGCTACATAGAACAGACTGACCAGAAAGACGAGCCCGCCAGACAGAGGACCACAACAACACTCTCTCAGTTGTGCGAGGGGGTCGGGACAGACGAAGAATGGACAATCACAGTTGACATATTGCGTGCGATGCTCAAGAAATCACCTAACACCGCCCCAGGCCCAGACGGCATCCGATATGGTGACCTAATGGTGATATCAGATGATGACATGGAAGAACTGGCCAGAGAATTCAACACCAGTATCCAGAGGGGTCAGGTCAAAGAAGAATGGCTACACAGCTACTTGCTGCCGCTGCCAAAACCGAACAAAGACCACTCCAAGATAAGCGGCTACAGAATCATTACGATGCAGAATACTGTTGGCAAGCTACTGGAGAAAATTGTAGCACACAGACTTGCTTGGGACTTGGAACAGCTCGGCTGCTTCCCGCCCACACTTGGAGGATACAGACGCAACAAAGAGTCATGGCTGAATGCGGCGGTCTTTGCTCAAGATGTTTACGAAGGATTTCAGGTCAGAGAAGAGACATGTGCGGCCGCCATAGACTTAGAGGACGCATATAACAGAGTATCTTTCGAGCACTTGATGCAAACCCTCCTCAGACTGAAAGTGCACCCTCACCTTGTACGATGGATAGCTGCAGTTCTACTCCAAAGGAAGGTGGTGCTAAGATGCGGGAGTTGGTCTTCTGAGCCGATAACGATATGTCCAGGATTGCCGCAGGGTTCACCACTGTCACCAGTACTATTCAACGTGTATACGGTGCCGATCACTGAACAACAGTTGGATGAGAGGGGTAGGACTCTATCATTCGTTGACGACATCCTCGTGTATCGACAGGGTCAGATAGACAGGCGGTTGCCAACTATATGCAGGGCGAACTAGATCGAATTTCCTCATGGTGTGCTGATGCCGATGCCCTTGTCAACCCTGCAAAGGCAACGGTTACATGTTTCTCACTAAACAACCATATTGTGAAAACAGACCTGCCAGCAGTAAGAATGGATGGGAGCAGTTTGAGTAGAACCCAGTCAATGACATATCTTGGCGTGAGGCTTGATCGTAGCCTGTCCTTCAGAGATCATGTCGATTATGTCATAACGAAGGCTCGAAAAGGTTTGTCAGCAATGAGAGTCATGGCGACTGCCAATATCGAGCAAAGACTGCTATTACTTCTGTTCCAAGGACTTGTGCTTTCACGCATCGAGTATGCCCTGGCCATCCTCACTGTCAGCCCTACACAGATTGGAAGACTTGAAAAGGTACAAAACGAAGCCATGCGCATCATTTTGGGCTGCACGAGAGACACCAGCTGTGTAGCAATGAGATACCTCCTTGACTTCCCGACAATGGAACACAGGATCAAGATCTGGAGAGCTCGTGCATACTTAAAAATAAGTGCAGATGAGCAGCACCCTCTGCATGACGCTGTATTCAGAGAAAAGGGTGACAGGCTAAAGAGGGGCAAATCATGGATGGGTCGGGCGGAAGATGTCGTCGGACAGGTCTGCAGTCTTACCAGTATCAACCCCGGCAAGGAATGGGTGCCGGTGCCTCCAGCTTTTAAGTGTACCTTCTCCTGCATTATCACACTCGACAGACGGTGCAGAGAGCAGAACCCTGCCGCTGTCAATGCAGAGGTTAACGCGCTCATCTATGATCACTCAGATAGCCCCGAAGTGCTCATCTATACAGATGGATCTGTTGTAAAGCAGCAGAGAAGTGCGTGGGCATTTACAGCCCGTTCAGCGGGCCGAACCGTTCAAGAATCCAGTGGTGCCCACTCTATGACCACGAGCAGCATGACGATGGAGGTGATGGCAGTTACACAGGCTTTCATATGGCTAGAATCACAGCATTATACCAACGTGTGTGTACTAAGTGATTCAATGAGCATGATTCAGAAGGTCGAAGCTGGATCTGTACGTAGACAGTGGACTGAGTCGCTGCGGAAGTCTGTTGTCCGCAAAGTCACCTTCATCTTCGTCCCGGGACATGCGGGAGTCGAGGGAAATGAACGAGCTGATAAATTGGCTGGCTCTGCACCCCCTGTAGATGGCCAGCCCATGGATCGTGCCGATGTTATTAACGCCCTTAAAGATATGGCGAGAACAGAGGATTTTGACGCCAGTGATTCCACATCGCTTTCCAGGATGAAAGACCTGGGAGTAAGAATCGGCACAGCCAGACGCGAGAGGTACATCGGGAAAACAAAGCGCCTCGTCAACCAACACAGAACTGGCACTATTAGCCACCGGACGCTGACGCATATGCTGGGGGGGAGGATCTGAGCACCTATGGACATGTCCGGAGTGCAACGAAGATACCCCAACTGATAACTAACTAACTAACTATTTACTCACGACTTCTTTACTTATTTACCACTTCTTCATTTACTTACCACTTCTTTATTTACTCACCACTTCTGTATTTAATTATCACTTCTTTATTTACTTACCACTTCCTTATTTACTCACCACTTCTTTATTTACTTACCACTTCCTTATTTACTTACCACTTCTTTATTTACTTACCACTTCCTTATTTACTTACCACTTCAGACAGCTGCCACGTTGAAGTTATTGATGAATTTAATGAACTGGAAAGTATTGCGTGTATATTGTTTCTTTCTGCAGAAAGATGGGATCATGAGAGAACACCATAGGGATCGGTTCAACGTGAAACGGCGCCAGAAGCCGTATCAGCCTTGCCTACACCCTGACGTCACGCCTGTGTCGCGTCGAGCCTCAGATCGAGACAATGGGAGAAGACGGAAGAGCCTATTCAGACCAAGCTCCTCGAGTGACACGATGGAAGCAGAGACTGGACAAGTGACCAGTGATAACGGTGATACCAGCAACAACAACAACTGCCAGCAGTTTAGGGAACGGGATGATCCAAAGCTAATGGCGGCTCGGATCGTATTTGGGAGGTAGCTGCAAGATTGTGAGTGAGCAGTGAAGGAACTCAACTTTACATGATCCCAGTCTAGGTTAACGTCTACAAGAATCGCTGTATACAAACAAGCTAATGGTCAATTTCTAGCTCGGAGCAATATAAGTTTACCCAAAATCAACACATCGGCGCTAATGATCTTACACAACTATATAATACACAGATGTCAGCCAGTTCCAGCGTCTACCGTGTCCGTGGGTATCTCTATAGACCCTACATTTGACAGACTGGTTGTGCACACTCAACAATCATGGCTGCTGCTGCCGTGACTCACGCTGGTTGTGCACACTCAACAATCATGGCTGCTGCTGCCGTGACTCACGCTGGTTGTGCACACCCAACAATCATGGCTGCTGCTGCCGTGACTCACGCTGGTTGTGCACACCCAACAATCATGGCTGCTGCTGCCGTGACTCACGCTGGTTGTGCACACCCAACAATCATGGCTGCTGCTGCCGTGACTCACGCTGGTTGTGCACACCCAACAATCATGGCTGCTGCTGCCGTGACTCACGCTGGTTGTGCACACCCAACAATCATGGCTGCTGCTGCCGTGATTCAGCACGCAGGTCTTTGTGTGTGGTTTTGTGTTGACAGCGACGACATCACACAACAAGCAGAACCTTGCTCCAGGTTGTATGTGTCAACCAGGAAAGCCAATGCAGCGTGTCTTTGTTCTGAGAATGATTCCATAATTAGAGGCAATGATTGCAGGCACCATATTCGTGCCCAGTTGGAGTTCACACGCTGGCCCTCTGACTGACCTGTCCGAAGATGTGCTGACACTTCCTGTTTCCTGTTCGTCCTGTGGAATACAAGAGAATGTAATTTTGCACTCATACAAGAAGACGCCGTCAAGAAATTATTGTTAAGTGATGTGTACTCTCAGTACTGACATCCTGTTTACTGGAAAAGTTCTCAAGTAAATTAAGAGCAGAGACACAGGCTTTAAAAGGTGCTTCAGAAATGTTGACAGTGACCAAACAAGGAAGCGACCAACGAACAAATTGGGTACGCAGGCCCGTCTCACATTGGGCACTTCCTATCACTCATCTTTCATACATCAATAATCTTGTGTGCTTGTTAAGATGTGAAGTCGGTTTGTTCACGACTGAAGAGCGGAAACAACACAGAACTAGCAGACCCAAGGGCAGGATCACATCAACAACGCCAGAAATCCATTGCAACATATCTGGAAATGAAGAAATCGACAGATTAGCAAAGGGAGGTGGAAGACTACCCAAGTCTGGTGCAGACATAACCTATGATGAGACCAAGAGATTCATAAGAAACGGTTAAAGAATAAGGTGGGGATCAGAGCATCCAGGCCACTAGAAAGATGATGCATGTTACCAGCTCACCAGAAAAATGATGCATGTTACCAGCTCACCAGAAAAATGATGCATGTTACCAGCTCACCAGGAAGGAACAAGTTATAATCTTTAAATTGCGGACACACATCAACAAGCTAGGAGATAAAGATGAAGGTAACTGTGGAACAGGTAAAATGACAGCTAAACATTTGTTGCAACAGTGTCCAACATATGCAGAACAGAGACAAGTATTTTGGCCTACACCCGCTCCAACTGAGGACAAACTCTATGCGGATGCCAACAAGCTCAAGTTGGCTGCTTGCTGTGCTTGTATTCATACTGGTGTCAGGCGGTGAACGAAAGAGTAGAATCCAGGCACAAACAGGTTCAAGGTATTTGCCGGCTGCACTAAAACTGCTATATGAACCCCACATAAAGTCACGTACCTTTGTGGGGGTCTATTCAACAGCAAAGAACTTGGATTTTTCCAAGAACCATTAGTATGCATTCCTTCTCATCTCTTGGATGGTCAGATCAGAAAGCTTGCCTTTTCAGAGCGTGTGAACAACAGAAAGTCCTTTGTGCAAGTTAAATGTCCCATAGAAGTTGGACATCGCAAGGGTAGGTGATAAGGCTGCTGCTCTGGCAAACTTGTCAGCAAATAAAACCTAACCATATGTAGATTTACATACATCTTGGACAGAATCTTGTCTACAGGAAGCAAACTTACACATATGCATGCCCCAAGTTAGGGACGCTGACTTTTGAGGTACACAAATAAGTGTTATGCACTTCCCTTGACAAAAGGAACGAACAAGAAGGTAATGATAGTTGGGCCATTTTAAATGAAGGGAACGTGAAACGATGCAACGACATGGAACGATGCAATGAAGAAATGTAAGGAGCATACAGATGTTTGGGAGAGGGGGTGTCGTGGTAGCACAGTGGCCCACTACCTATTAGTCCAGTTATCATGTGTTTGAATCTCCGTCGAGGCAGATAATTGACTGGATCCCCAGGTTGACCCTGGTCTAAAATGGGCCACCAGGATATGCCCTGGGAAGTAACGGTTGCCAACCACAGCCCCAATTATTATATAAATTTATAAGGCCAACCACATCACCAATTATTCTATAAATTTATAAGGCCAACCTCATCCCCAATTATTATTCTATAAATGTATAAGGTCAACACATCCCCAATTATTATTCTATAAATTTATAAGACCAACCACATCACCAATTATTCTATAAATGTATAAGGCCAACCACATCCCTAATTATTATTCTATAAATTTATAAGGCCAACCACATCACCAATTATTATTCTATAAATGTATAAGGCCAACCACATCACCAATTATTCTATAAATTTATAAGACCAACCACATCACCAATTATTCTATACATTTATAAGGCCAACCACATCACCAATTATTCTATAAATTTATAAGGCCAACAACATCCCCAATTATTATTCTATAAATTTATAAGGCCAACCACATTATCAATTATTCTATAAATTTATAAGTCCAACCACATCCCCTAATTATTATTCTATAAATTTATAAGGCCAACTACATCGCCAATTATTCTATAAATTTATATGGTCAACCACATCACCAATTATTCTATACATTTATTAGGCCAACCACATCCCCAATTATTCTATAAATTTATAAGGCCAACCACATCACCAACTATTATTCTATAAATGAAAATGGAGAATCAGTGGTCTCGAGGTATGGTGTTTGACTCGAGTGCTGGAGGTCCTGCGTTCAAGCTCCGGTGAGGGCCGGGTTTTTTCAAGTGGACTTCTAGTAACAAAATTTTCCCTGATCTCTGTGTAGTGAGATCGGATGCCTGTGTGTATTGTCGCGCACGTCAAAAATCCCTTGGCATGTTGGAAATTGAAAAAGAGTAGCCTAACGGCTCTGCCCGGGCAAAATTTCGAGTTAAAAATCTACCCAAGTATTTCAGGATCCTCGCCGGTGCTAAGGAGTTAGTGCACTGAGCTGAGATGCTCCAGACTCAGGCTTAAGTTAGGAGTAAACAGAGCACTTATGGATTACACCAGTGTGCCGTGATGCTGATCCGTCGACTAAACTAACCTAAACTAAACTAAACGAGGTCTGTCTGCCACAGTCGACTGCGCTAAAACTGCGACATAAACCCCACATAAAGTCACGTACAGTTGTGAGGTCTGTCTGCCACAGTCGACTACGCTAAAACTGCGACATGAACCGCATAGAAAGTCACATACGGTTTTTTGGTCTGTCTGCCACAATTACATCTATTGTAGTGGTTTCAACCATTGCACTAGACAGTTGGACTAAGATGTTGACCTCTCGTCCTTGACTTTGTGACATACAAGTACCTCAGAAGTCGAAGTGGGTTCGCATGATGGCGAGGGACACGGGTACAATAGCTCCTTCTTCTTCTTTCGTTCGCCTGAAATATGTTTATAACTGCAATGTTGTCTTTGTATGAATTTAACAAAGTGCAGCTTTCCGCTGGATAGAGAACACGATACATACACACATTGTGATTGTAACTGACTCAGAAAGCATGCTGAGGAGGGTGAGGACAGGCAGGCTTCGTACAGAGTGGCTTGCTTCGCTTCTGAGGTCACGATTAGCAAGCATCACCTGGATCTTTTCTCCTGGGCATGCCGGTGTGCTGGGGAATGAACAGGTGGACAGATTGGCTGGCTCGGCAAAACTTGGTGGATTATTGATGCATGACAAAACAGACGTGGTTACGGCCTTGTGGGAGCACTTGCACACCTCGGAGGAGTACATGGATCACCATAGATTGGCAAGAATGAGGCAGCGAGGAGTGACGAGGGGATCTTGCAGACGATCGACGCTCAGAGGAAAGACGAGACGGACATATAATCAGATTGCTACTGGAACTATTAGTGTTGGAACTCTTCGCTGGCTGCTGAGGATGGGGACGGAGCGCTTATGGGAATGTCCCGAATGCTATGATGTCGGTTCCTAAATCAATCAATCAATCAATCAATTTAACAATCTTTTTTAGTTCACTCAGTGGTCCATAGCGTTTATCTTTCACTGTTGTCTCTCCAGGCCAGAAGGTTCGCCTGGATATGTTGTAGTTTGGGCAATCCTGGTGTATGTGCTCTGCTGTCTGCGACGCCAAACCACTTGCGCACATGGCTGAGTCACCAATCTTGGATTTTGTATACATGTGGTTGCGTAATCTATTGTGTAAAATAGCGAACGCTAACCCACGAGTAAACATCAGTGCACTGCACTAGAATTAGTAGCACGTGTAGGGACTACGCTTGAGTTCACAGTGAGTGCAACCATGCAACAAAAACCAATCATTGATATATTACTGGAAAACTCCTCCATTGGTAACTGAAACCAAGAAAGCAAGAACTGTATAGTAATGAGAAGAAATGAAATCAACTGAAGCGACTGTTGGTTAGCTGAAGAGACACATGTACACAACACTGGCAAGTGGCATAGAGTGTCGCACATTCATTGCAGCCAATCTTCATTGTGAAGACGGCACCTCATTGATTGGTTGGGTGGTCGGTCAGTCCGTCGGCCCATCGGTCGGGTGGTTGGTTGGTTGATATGTTTCCCAGTCTGCAAAAGTCTTTAGTATGCACGCGAATAGATGTGTCCATTTGAACGGTGCTCAACTGTGCTGCGTTTGCTGCAGATGTCTGCCGGATGTAGTATTACAGACACATCTGGTTTGTAGGTATCTTGTATGTGTTTTGTCATTATCTGGTTTGTGTTTTGTATGTATTTTGTATATGTTTTGTATGTATCTTGTATGTGTTTTGCCATTATCTGGTTTGTATGTTATATGTATCTTGTATGTGTTTTGCCATTATCTGGTTTGTATGTTATATGTATCTTGTATGTGTTTTGCCATTATCTGGTTTGTGTGTTATATGTATCTTGTATGTGTTTTGTCATTATCTGGTTTGTGTTTTGTATGTATCTTGTATGTGTTTTGTATGTATCGTGTATGTATTTTGTGTGTATCTTGTATGTGTTTTGTAATTATCTTGTATGTGTTTTGTATGGCGCGGAAGCCTGTACATTGAACAAGCAACTAGAAAGTCAAATAGAAGCCCTGAAGATGTAGATATACAGACGAATATGTCGTATTTCTTGGAAACAAAAACAATCAAATGCAGAGGTTCTAGAAAAACTGGGAATGAAGAGAGTTGATGAAAGAAATAAAGAGGAGACATGTGAAATATTTTGGCCATGTTAAAAGACATGATACTCTGATAAAGACCACAGTGGAAGGCAAAGTTGAGGGCAAGCGAGCAAGAGGTAGACAACGATACAAGTGGGAAGATAACATCAAGAGATGGACGAACATCAGCCTGACAGAATGTACAGTCAAGGCAAGAGACAGACAGTGTTGGAGATCCATTGCAGCCAACCTTCATTGCTGGAGACGGCACCTGATTGATTGATTGATTGATGTATCGTGTATACGTCCTGTATGTGTCTTGTATATGTCATCACCATTGGCCCCAACCACATACAATCATCATCATACGTGCTGATAAATGTGTAGAGGTTCATGTCTCTCCACAGATCTTGGTCCTTGATGTTCTGGTTCAGGTCCACTGATGTTATCCAACCATGTCTCAGTCTCAGCTCTCACATCATCATCTCTCTCGGTCTAGTCAGTTAGTTGGTTAGCTAGTTGTGAACTAACGTCCGTGTGTATGTGTGTCTGGCTGCCTGCCTGTCACAGTCTCAGCCCTTCCATCATCATCTCTCTCGGTCTAGTCAGTTAGTTGGTTAGCTAGTTGTGAACTAACGTCCGTGTGTATGTGTGTCTGGCTGCCTGCCTGTCTCAGTCTCAGCACTTCCATCATCATCTCTCTCGGTCTAGTCAGTTAGTTGGTTAGCTAGTTGTGAAAACGTCCGTGTGTGTGTGTCTGGCTGCCTGCCTGTCTCAGTCTCAGCACTTCCATCATCATCTCTCTCGGTCTAGTCAGTTAGTTGGTTAGCTAGTTGTGAACTAACGTCCGTGTGTATGTGTGTCTGGCTGCCTGCCTGTCACAGTCTCAGCCCTTCCATCATCATCTCATCTCGGTCTAGTCAGTTAGTTGGTAGCTAGTTGTGAACTAACGTCCGTGTGTATGTGTGTCTGGCTGCCTGCTGTCCAGTCTCAGCCCTCCATCATCATCTCTCTCGGTCTAGTCAGTTATTGGTTAGCTAGTTGTGAACTAACGTCCGTTGTATGTGTGTCTGGCTGCCTGCCTGTCACAGTCTCAGCCCTTCCATCATCATCTCTCTCGGTCTAGTCAGTTAGTTGGTTAGCTAGTTGTGAACTAACGTCCGTGTGTATGTGTGTCTGGCTGCCTGCCTGTCACAGTCTCAGCCCTTCCATCATCATCTCTCTCGGTCTAGTCAGTTAGTTGGTTAGCTAGTTGTGAACTAACGTCCGTGTGCATGTGTGTCTGGCTGCCGGTCTGTCTCATATCATGGTAATGTCCATTATTTATGTTCACAACTTTCATGTGACAATGTTTTTTTTTATTTTTGCCCTATGTGAATGTAACATGCACAGCAGATAATTGGTGTACGAAAGATTCACCCAATTTGTGACGCTCTGAAAATAAAGTTCGTTCGTTCGTTTGTTCAAAGTAACGAACCTTATTTTCAAGTCTTCGCTGTTGGAGGATGTTGTGGAAAAGCAGAGGTCATGAAAATCAATAAATTAGTATGTTTGTTTGTTTGTTTTGTTGTTGTTTTTATTTTCAAATTTACTACAATCAATGTTAGAAGAAATGATGTCTGTAATTGCCACAAGTGACACCAAATACACTGCCTGTCTCTCGCTTTGATTGTGCATTCTGTCCGAATGCTGTTTGTCCACTCTTTGTTGTTACCTTCCCACTTGTACCGTTGTCTACCTTTTGCTCGCTTGCCTTCAACCCTACCCTTCAGTATGGTTTTTATAAGAGTGTTATTATTTTAACGTGGCAGAAATAGTTGACATGCCTCTGTTTTACTTCTCTCATCACTACTCTGTCATACATGACACGCTGTCTATGTCTAGGTCTTCGAATATCGCGGACCAAGAAGAGGAAACACACGGGCAGTCTACAAGATCTGAACATAGAAGAGAACTCGCTCATAAACAACATCTCGTCTCGAAATCTAGAATACTTAGGTCCAATTAAATATTAGCATCTTCGTCATCATCATATGCCATAAGCGTGGGCGGTCGTGTATCACCATCTCACTCGATCACCAGAGTCGCGAAAAAGCGCTGTGTTCTTGTCTCGACCATGCCATGTGGCCAAGCCATCCAGATATATACTTCACTGCCCTCCCATTGTTCTTTTCCCCTCAATCTTGCAAGTTGTCATCAAGTTTTCCAATTTATTTCTTCTCAAAATGTATCCAAAATATGTTGACTGTCTAGGCATAATTTGTCTAATCAGTTTACGGTTTTCATTTGTCAGTAAATATTACAGAGGTTTAGAAAGACATTTCCCGGAAGACAAGGCAGAGACCTACCAGCAAGATTATGGACACGGGTCATGAACATTAGCAGATGCCCTGGCAAAGAGTCGAGCAAATCTTTCACAGGGTCAGGAGCAAAGCGACATTCTACAAACGACCTACAACATGATGATGATAAGTTGTCCTGTATGTCCCCTGAAACCAAGACATCTCTTCATTCATGGCCCGAAAAAAAAATTCGCCCGAGATCTTGAATTCAGACATGAGAATAATATAGATAAACTCGTTGATTCACTTACTCTGGTCATGTTTTTTATGATACGTCTATAGGTACTCGTCAACTTCCGGTACTCGTCAGACATGAAATCAAGGTGGCTGGTGGTAATATCCTTCACCTTGATGCCTGACCTTCTAGGGTCGGCAATACCGCCATCTTGTGTCCGAGATGCAAGAGTTCTCGTTTGTAGGGAGCTAAATTTCAGTCTCCGTCAGATCTACTCAACTGTTGCCTACGATTTTGTCATTGATTTTGTGTGAGTATGTCTGTAGTTGTCTATTTCTTCTTCGTCGTTCCCCTTTAGGGGAATAAAATTAGCGGAACTGTGGTAAAGCTGTGCAAGTGTGAACAATATAAAATGGTACAAAGTAATGCAGCTTTACAGAACAGTTACGGAAAACACAGGACGTTGCGGTGATTAGCGTTCTTCAGCAAAAATATATATGCAAAAACCACGATATATAATAACAGGAAAGGCACCATAAGGACGGAATAAGAAGAATGAAAATATGAGAGAACACAGTAGAGAATTTTGTTTATTTTCATTTTCTCTTCATTGTGGCTTCATTGATGTCATTGTATAATAAGTGTACAACCTATCATTGATTTCACTTACAAGTTTTTCACCTGCATGTACACCAAGCTGCCATCAGAATTGATACTGATGTAGGTCAATATCAGCCTATTAAAAGAGGTGTCAGACAGGCATGTGTAATGTCTCCAGATCTTTTTTTTTCCCTGTACAATGAAAATATTTTCAGAAATATAGAAGATATGGAGGGAATCAACATTGGGGGAAGATACATCAATAACATTAGATACGCAGATGATACAGTCTTGATTGCAAACAATAAAAAGGACCTGCAAAATTTAGTAGATGCGGTTGTTGCACACAGTGAACAACTAGGGTTAGAACTTAATAGTAAGAAGACACAGATTATGGTCGTCACTGGGAAGAAAGAAATATCACAATGTGATATACGAATAAATGGGCATATTCTTAAGCAGGTTAATCGATACAGTTATCTCAGAACAGTTATAACATCTGATGGGAGATGCCTTAAAGAGATTAGAACAAGAATTGCCATTGCAAAGGCAGCCTTTTGCAAGATGAAAAATATACCAATACAAAGATATCAATTGAAACGAGAAAAAGCATGTTGAAGTGCTACATATAACCTATACTTTTGTATGAATATGAAGCGTGGACAATGAGCAGTCAAGCTGAAAAACAGCTAAAGGCTGTGGAAATGTAGTTTCTGAGGAAAATGCAAAGAATACCATGGACAGATAGAAAAACCAATGAACAAGTCCTTCAAGAAACAAATGAAGATCGTAAACTGATTAGAGTCATTAGACGTAGACAGTCAAACTATTTTGGGCATGTTATGAGAAGCAATGGATTGGAGAACTTGGTGACAATTGGCAAGATGGAAGGGAACAAACCAAGGGGAAGACCGAGAAGTAAATACCTGGATGGCTTGGCCATGCTTATCGGCATGGCACATGATGGATGGATGGTACACCTATACATTTCTCACCTGTATGTACACCTACACATTTCTGACATGAATATACCCGTACCTGTTTCTCATCTGTATGTTCACCAACCTTTTTTTCACATGAATGTACGTCTACCCGTTTCCAACCTGTATGTTCACCTGCCCGTTTCTCACCTGCATGCTCACCTACCTGTTACTCACCTGTATGTTCACCTAACTGTTTGCAGGTTCATCAACAACACTCGCCTGACGTGTACGTGCAAGGTGATCAATCCTGGCCAGGATGCTGCGGGTGACTGACGTCATCATTGTGACAATGCGACCGTGCACGGTGAACAGTTTGAAAGCCTGTAGTAGGTAGACTACAGACTCTTCTATTCTTTCCTTTACCTACCAGTTCTTTACTTTTCATACCTGTTATGTACTTTACCTACCTGATCTTTACCTTAAATGCCCATTCTTTACTTTACCTACCCGTTCTTTGCTTTACCTACCCGTTCTTTGCTTTACTTAACCATTCTTTAGTTTACCTACCTGTTCTTTACTTTACCTATCTGTTTTTGTCTAACTTTACTTACGTGCCAGACACTCTGGGAAGTCGCGGTGGTAGAGTGGCACTGACTATTGATCCGATGGTCAGGTATTCGAATGCCCTTCAATGCGGGAATGTTTTATTGTTCATTACACCAGCCCTCCCAGGTCGGCTAGCCTACATTGATATCCGGGATCTTTACCGGGAAATAAAGACTGCGGCGAGATGTGTTAGCCACATGAGCCATCGCCTGCCGATCGGTCTAACACTACAAGGCTGGCATTACAGGCACATTTCCGTCCTAGCTGCTTTGTTATACACATACACGCAGATTCCATCACACATGTGTCCAGTCGTCAACAAGATAGCCGAGAAGTAACTGATACATGCGTGTGTGTGTGTGTGTGTGTGTGTGTGTGTGTGTGTGTGTGTGTGTGTGTGTGTGCGTGCGTGCGTGCGTGCATGTGTGTTCGTGCTGTGTGTTTCATGTAGTTGTATTTGTGTTTGTTTGTTGTTTTATGCTGACGAATGCTTTTTCCGTAACGTCCATTTTAATTACTGGTCATTGTGCTCTAGTAAAGGTTACAGGTCTGTTATTTACCGTGAGTACATGTCTTGCTCCACAGAAGTCGATCCGGTTGTAAGTAGCCCTCAGCTGGTGGCCGGCCTGGTCGTATCGAGAGAAGACTGTCGGAGAAACTGGGCCATCAAGCATCACGTGGACAATCTTTGGGACAAGATCGCGAACCTGGAGCAAGCGGAGTTGAGGTCTTTCTTATTTGACAGCATTATTAAGGTCAGTTATCTAACTTGTCTTATTATACGCTTGTGAAAAATGCTCAACACGCGGACAAGATGGGAAACATCGATAAGCAGTGCAGATGTGGTTTGTAAGGAAAATGTTAAATATACCACGGACGAACAGAAAAGTCCTACAAGAAGAAGTTAAAACTGTAAAGTTAGTTAGTTAGTTAGTTAGTTAGTTAGTCGAGGTTCCAACTTAACGGCAACGAGTCGTCCTCTTTATGAACCGTTCCTGTGCCAATGAATATCACTGTAAAGTAATTAGAGAAACTAGACGTAGAGTCCAGATTTTTCTGGCACGTTTTGAAAGCTGACACAGACAGGCAGACAGGCTGACAGCTGCCTGCCTGCCTGTCTGTCTGTCTGTCTGTCTGTCTGTCTGTCTGTCTGTCTGTTATCTAACTTGTCTGCCTGCCTGCATATGCCTCCATAAGTCACCTACTAGTATCATTTTTCCACTATCATTTTTCCACTATCATTCTTCACTGTATGTGTGTGAACGAGACAGTGGGTGAGAGAGTGAGTGAGAAAGAGTGTGAGTGGAAGAATTAGTATGAGTGAGAGTGAGAGAGTATACATGCGCATGTGCCTGAGTGAGTGTAAAAGTGAGTGAGTGTGTGGACATATGTGTGAGAGATTTAGTTAGAGAATGAGTGAATCTGAGAGAGTGGGTGTGTTGTGTGTCTGCCTGTCTGTGTGATAGAGTGTGAAAGTTAGTGAGTGAGTGTGAGTTAGAGAGTCATCGAGTAAATGAGTGAGTAAGGGAGCGTGAGTGAGTGAGAGAGAATTTGTAGGTATGCGTGTATGTGCGCGAATGAGTGAGTGTGAGAGCGAGTGAGTGTGTAAAAGAGAGAGCATGGTTGAATGAGAGAGTGCATGAGAACGTGTGTATGTGTGTGCATGTCTGGATATGTGTATGGGTGTATATGTGTGTACATGTGTGCATCTGTGTGTGACTCTGTGTGTATGTCTGTACGTGTGTTAAGGTGTGCGTTCATGTGTTTATATGCATGTGCGTGTGTGTATGTGTGTATGGACGAGTGTGTGTGTGTGTGCTCGTGTATGTATTGTATATCTTTGTATGTGTAAGTGTGCATGCATGCAGTGTATGCGAGGGAGTGTATATTCGGGTGTTATGTGAGTACGTGTGAGTAAGTATATGGATGTGTGCAGGTGTGTGTATTGCGTGGGTATGATGTGTGTGTGTGTGTATGTACATGTGAGTGAGAGACAAGAGAGAGAGAGAGAGAGAGAGAGAGAGAGAGAGAGAGAGAGAGAGAGAGAGAGAGAGAGAGAGAGTTGAGGGCATGCATGTCATCTAACATGCTGATCCATATGTTTTGTGTATTCTCATTTTTTTTCATATTATCATTTTGATGCACTTGATTTTACCATGCATAAAATGAATTCATGTAAATTACTGTAAAGAAAGTGAGAGAGTTAGTGAGGGTAAGTGAGAGAGAGAGAGAGAGTGAATGAGTGTGAGAGTGTGAGTATGTAAAGAGAGAGAGAGAGAGAGAGAGAGAGAGAGAGAGAGAGAGAGAGAGAGAGAGAGAGAGTTGAATTGCATCACTAATTTTTAAGTTACAAAATGTATATGTAAAATTTTTCTCCATTTTCTTTACAATTTTGCGACAATGCTCACGACAATCGTCACTGTATGTGTGTGTAAAGTGTGGGAGTTTGATCATAATAGTAGGTTGGGGGATCGGGGGATGTGTGTGTGGGTGGATTCGTGATGTGTGTGGGTGGGCGGGGTGGGGTCTGTGTGGGTGGGTGGGGGATTTGTGTGTAGGTGCGTGCGAGATGTATGGGTGTATGGGGAGATGTGTTGGTGAGTGGGGATGTGTGTTTGTCTAGGTGGTTGTGGGTGAGTGGGTGGAGGAGGATATGTTGGTGGATGATTGATGGTGGGTTATGGGATGGGTGGGGGTATATGTGTGGGTGTGGGGATATGTGGTGGGTGGGAGATGTGTGCAGGTGGGGTGGTTGTGGGATTGGGGATGTGGGTTGTGGGATGTTTGGTGAATGGGTGGGAGTGTGTGTGGGTGAGAGATGTGTGGGTGAATGTGTGTGGGGGATGTATGTGGGTTGGGGGAGGGATGCGTGATGAGTGTGGGTGATGGATTTGGAGATGTGTGTGTGGGTGGGGGATATGTCTGGCTGGGTGGGGGGTGTGTGTGGCTGGATGGAGGATGTATGTGTGGGTAGTGAGGGTGACTGTAGTTGGGGGATGTGTGGATGGGTAAGAGATGTGTGGATAGATGTGTGTGTGGGTGAGGGATGTGTCTGGCTGGGTGGGGGTGTGTGTGGCTGGATGGAGAATGTATGTGTGGGTAGTGAGGGTGACTGTAGTTGGGGGATGTGTGGATGGGTAAGAGATGTGTGGATAGATGTGTGTGTGGGTGAGGGATGTGTCTTTGGGATGTGTGTGGGTGTGGTATTGTGTGGGAGGTGAGCTGGGTGTGGATAAATGATGTTTGTGTGGGTGGGTGAAGGTGTGGTTGGGTTTGTGGGTGGGTAAAATGTGTGTGAGGGTGGGGGATGTTTGCTTAGATGGGTAGTTGGGATGTGTGAGTGTGGGTGGGTAGATAGGAGATGTATGTGTTGATGAGTGGGTGAGGGATGTGTGGGTGTTAGTGGTTGAGGGATAAGTACGTGTGTCTAAGGATGTGTGAGGGGATGAATGTATGGGCTGTGTGTGCGTGGATGGGAGGTGTGTGTTTGTGAATGGGGAATGTGTTGGTGGGTGGGGATGTGTGTGAGGGATGTTTGTATGGGTGGGGAGATTGTGCGTGGGTGGGGATGTGTGTGTATATGGGTAAGGGTGTGTGGTTAAGGGATGTGTGGCTGGGGGAATGGGTGGGTGGAGGATGTGTGGTTGGGTGGAGGATGTGTGGTTGGGTAGAGGATCTGTGGGTGGGTAATTGTATATGAGTAAGGGTGTGTGGTTAAGGGATGTTTGGTTGGGGGATGGGTGGGTAGAGGATATGTGGGTGGGTGAGTGTGTGCAGGTTAGGAGATGGTGGGGGATGTTTGTAGGTGTGGGCTCGGGATAAGTGAGTGGGCTGGGGGAGATGGGAGATTATGTGGGTGTGTGCGGAATTTGTGTGTGGGTAGGTGCGGAATATGTGAGTTGACGGGGAGATGTGTGTGTGGCTGAGGAATGTGTGTTTGGTTGGGTGGTTGGAGGTGTGTGGGTGGAGGAGGATATTGGGTGAGTGATTGTTGGTGGGAAATGGGACGGGTAAAGGATATGTGAGTGGGTGGGGAGATGTGTGTAGGTGGGGGATGTGTGGGTTATTGAATGTATGTGTGCTTGGGGTGTGGGTGGATGAGAGGTGTGTGTGGGTGGGGAGATGTGTAGGGATGTGGTGGATGGGTGGGGGAATGTATTGTATGTGTGTGTGGTTGGGTGGGGGAGTTGGAGTGAATGGGGGATGTGTGGGTGGGTGGTGGATGTGTCTTATAACATAGTAATATGCATTGTTTATGTTTACAAAATTCATGTGACAATGTTTTTTTCATGCACTGTTCATGAAAGAAAGATGAGTGATTGGAAGGGCCGAATGTAAGACGGGCCTGCGTGCCCAATTTGTTACCCTTTGAAAATAAAGTCTGTTTGTTCGTTCGTTCGTTCGTTCTGTCTGTCTGTCTGTCTGTCTGTCTGTCTGTCTGTCTGTCTGTCTGTCTGTCTGTCTGTCTGTCTGTCTGTCTGCACGCCTGTCTGTCTATGTGCCTATCTGTCTGTCTCTCTAGAAGATTGCAACCTCACAATGAGATCGAAACAACAGCAACGGTCCCGTTGCCACGCGGGAGCCATCCCACCAAGGAAGACCAGGGCACCCAAGCTGGGTGTAGCAATCACCGGGACCAGAAATGTCATCCAACGTCCAACCTCTGCAGCCAAGCTTCGGCAAAAACCGCTCACGATGGAAAAGTATGTCTTGCAAGATCACGCCCTGCAGCGATAGCGAGAGTCCAGGGGACGGCCCAAGTCTTAATAGAAAGAGCCCAGAGGACGCGGCATTTGTTAGCCGGGTTACCTTCCCGGGTTGTATGTGTGTCTGACTGAGTGTCTGTCTGTCTGTCTGTCTGTCTGCCTGCCTGCCTGCCTGTCTGTCTGTCTGTCTGTCTGTCTGTCTGTCTGTCTGTCTGTCTGTCTGTCTGTCTGCCTGTCTGTAATACATAACATATAACTGATGTGTGAAAGTTGAATAGTTGGAAGAGGTGAATATAAGACGGGCCTGTGTAACTCTTAGAAAATAAAGTTTGTTCGTTCTATTGTGTTTGCCCGTCCAGTGTATTCCGGGTGTTTGTCGTGACCTGTGACAGAAAGGCAGCCGGCTGGACACTCGTCTGCCACCCCGCTGGACACTCGTCTGCCCCCTGCTGGACACTCGTCTGCCCCCTGCTGGACACTCGTCTGCCGCCCCGCTGGACACTCGTCTGCCGCCCCGCTGGACACTCGTCTGCCGCCCCGCTGGACACTCATCTGCCGCCCCGCTGGACACTCGCCTGCCGCCCCGCTGGACACTCGTCTGCCGCCCCGCTGGACACTCGTCTGCCGCCCCGCTGGACTCTCGTCTGCCGCCCCGCTGGACACTCGTCTGCCGCCCCGCTGGACACTCATCTGCCGCCCCGCTGGACACTCGTCTGCCGCCCCGCTGGACACTCGTCTGCCGCCCCGCTGGACACTCATCTGCCGCCCCGCTGGACTCTCGTCTGCCGCCCCGCTGGACACTCGTCTGCCGCCCCGCTGGACACTCGTCTGCCGCCCTGCTGGACACTCGTCTGCCACCCCGCTGGACACTCGTCTGCCGCCCCGCTGGACACTCGTCTGCCGCCCCGCTGGACACTCCTCTGCCGCCCCACTGGACACTCGTCTGCCGCCCCGCTGGACACTCGTCTGCCGCCCCGCTGGACACTCATCTGCCGCCCCACTGGACACTCGTCTGCCGCCCCGCTGGACACTCGTCTGCCGCCCCGCTGGTCAAGGCTTATCTCTGCATCAGGGCGGGTTCGAATGTTTAACATCGACCTGATCTCCCAAATCGACCCAGATTAACTTGGATATCAGGACATGTCTTGGGAAGTTAAGACAACAGGCGAGGTAGTCACCACATCACCCACCCAGTGTCGATGGGTCAATACAAATATGGGTTATCACCATATGTCACTTGATGGGTCAATACAAATATGGGTTATCACCATATGTCCATTGATGGGTCAATACAAATATGGGTTTGTCACCATATGTCCCTTGATGTGTCAATACAAATATGGGTTTTTCACCATATGTCCCTTGATGGGTCCATACAAATATGGGTTTTTCACCATATGTCACTTGATGGGTCAATACAAATATGGGTTTTTCACCATATGTCCCTTGATGGGTCCATACAAATATGGGTTTTTCACCATATGTCACTTGATGGGTCAATACAAATATGGGTTTGTCACCATATGTCCCTTGATGGGTCAATGCAAATATGGGATATCACCATATGTCCCTTGATGGGTCAATGCAAATATGGGTTATCACCATATGTCCCTTGATGGGTCAATGCAAATATGGGTTTTTCACCATATGTCCCTTGATGGGTCAATGCAAATATGGGTTTTTCACCATATGCCCTCGCGCCTCAGGGCGTGTAAATGGTTATGTTATTTTACTATTTTATTGTGATAGATAACTCGACTGTCAGAGTTGTCACCCATGCCTGTGAGGGTATCTCTTTTTATTGCCTCTAATATTATAGTAAAATATGAATAAAATTTGGGGGGACTACGGTAAAGCTGTGGAAATGTAAACAATATAAAATAACCCAAAGTAATGCAGCTTCACAGAACACACTTATGAAACATACAGGAAGTTGAGGCGATTAGCCTTCATCAGCAAGCACATACATACACAAAACACAACACACATTCACGGAGAAGACCTTCGAGTGATTACATTGCCGCCCAAGAACGAGATGAGAAGAATAAAAAGATTAAACAAATGATAACAATGAAGAGAGAATGAAAATGAAAACATAAAATTATTTGATTCTCATCTCAGAATCCCAGGCTGTGATCTGTGATACCGACATGAATAGAACCTTTTTTGTTTTTGTTCCCATATCCTTTACAGGACATCGCTGTCAATATCAGCATCTTTCAGCTGATTGTTGATTTCTCGGCAAGATTATGCTCAGTAGTTTGCTATTGCTTTCTGAGCGACAGGCTCACATACCCCCTAAGTTACCGACGTGAAAAGAACCGCTACCAATTCTTACGCACGTCACGTTACTCACGAGAGTATACAGGATTACTGTCAACGTGTTGGATCTCTAGGGGATCTGAACTCGGGCTCAAACAGGCAACAATAACTCCGTTAAATATAATATAGCAACATTTATTGAACTTAGGTATACAGTGCGTTGGCGCAGTGGGTTTAACAAACCCGCACTAATGAGTTGCATATCACAGCGGTTTAACATCACACATGATTATAACAAACATTCTAAGCAAACTATCTAGCATATGTCTATGACCCTAAATACACATTGGTCTGAACTATTAAGTCCCTCTAAGGCAGGCCCTGTTGCCTCTACGATGTCCCGTCCGTCTCTGCCGGTTCACACGTGTCGCAATCCGACACGGGTGGTAACTCTGTCCGAGTTCCTCGTGGACCCCGCAATAGGCGGGCCACATCAGTGTCCACGGGACAGTGGACTCATTGACCAGTCCTTCGAGAAGGCTCTGGATTACTCTGGCCTTCGAGTGTCTTACTTCTTTCCCTTGGGCGGGAGTTGTAGCCCTTCGCCAGTGTATATTAACTTATGTTGGTTTACCGTGTAACTCCTAAACCAGGGAACTTAGCTTCTCTTATATAGACAGCCGTGGGAGTCTGTGGGTCAAGGGGATCGGGGTGGAGGATGGTAACTAAGGCGGAAAACTGGAAGCCGTGGAGGTGTGATGGTTGTCCGAGAGTGAAAACTAAGGCGTGCTCCGGTGGCTGTCCACACAATGCATGAGTGGGTGTCAATGAAAGGTTAGTCCTAGTGGCGAATATTAAAGAGCAATGATGTGCGTACCGTGGTATGGTTGTAAAAGTAAAGAAACTAATTCTTTGTGCTCCTTTATGTGTGTACCAAAAAAAAGAATAATCCTAAAGTATGGGTGGACTGATATGTGTAAGCGCATATATATATATATATATACATCTACACACACATCACCAAACATTCATACAACCTTAAGCGAGCTGACGTAGCGCAGTGGCTGGCACCCACACCTGTCGGCCGATTTCTGTTTCACAAGGGACTTTTTACCTGCTCAATGTGCACTAGCTCCTTTGAGTCGTTCTCCCTTGTCCAGTAAGACTGTGTATCCGACCCACTACCCGAATCAAGAGGGGATATTTTCTTTACAACAAATCCACAGTCAGACTAACTAGATCTGCATGAACTAGATGTCATCTCTTTAACATCCAAGCGACTTTTCTTCCAATGTGTCTCTAGTGTCTTGTGTCCACAGTCGACTAGCACAGTCCACGGCTGTGTGGATCGGTCTGTGACTCGTCTATCAGAAAGTCCACGGCTGTGTGGATCGGTCTGTGACTGATCTATCAGAAAATCCACAGCTGTGTCCATCGGTTTATAACTCGTCTATCAGAAATTCTACAGCTGTGTTAGTCAGCCAGGAACCAGTAGTTTATCATTCATGTTTAAAAAGGCTGTCTGTCAATTGTAGAGATGTTTGTTACAATGTAAGGTCCCAAACATGGTCGTGATATGTTATGTTTCATGGAAACTCTACGGAAGCGAACAACAACGTTAAAATCTCATTCTGGGGGAGACATCTAAGGCACACTGCAAAGGGAACCAGAGATTAACAATTACCTGCTACTTGTCCTCATAAATGTCAAGCCTTTGGCTAGTCTTGCAGTGACAATATTGATTTGTTCACCAGCAGGTCTCCAAAGTCCACTTATTCTTAGAAAACGAGTGCAAAGATTAACAGAAAGTAGACACCGCCGTTCAGTCACTGTAACTGTCATACTGACTATATTACCCTGCGGTGTAGGTCGGGTGGGTCTTTAACCTAAGGAACTAAGGCCGTCTGACTAGTGCAGTCGCCGCGAACTGTGCAGGTTGTTTTCTTTTCGCCCCTGGCAGAAAAAAATATCCACAACTTACCGAGGATTCGAACTCGAGTTTCCTGAACGAGAGCCGGCATTCAAGCCATTTTGCCAGCCCGTTCGGTACTTGGCTTATTATAACACAAGCCACAGAAGGTGTGGACCCAGTACCACGTGATCACTGTTGGTGACGGCACTGACTAGGCTTGACCATCTCTCCGCAGGCTGTGGAGGAGGAGCTAGAGAGGCTGAAGACCCCCGAGACTGCGTTCTCCAGGGCGTACGCGGCTTTCGTGGCAGATCGTTGGATTGGTAATTGTTGTTGGTGTCTTTCTTGTTGATGCTGACAGTGTCAACGGTGTGTTTGTTCCACTGTAGATGTTCTTGTATGTAGATATTGTTGTGTATAGATGTTGTTGTATATAGATGTTCTTGTATGTAGATATTGTTGTGTATAGATGTTGTTGTATATAGATGTTGTTGTATGTATATGTTGTATGTAAATGTTGTGTGTAGATGTTGTTGCATGTAGATGTTGTTGTATGTAGATGTTGTGTGTAGAGGTTGTTATATGTAGATGTTGTTGTATGTAGTTGTGGTTGTATGTAGATCTTGTATGTAGATGTTGTGTGTGTAAATGTTGTTGTACGTAGATGTTATTGTATGTAGATGTTCTTGTATGTAGATGTTCTTGTATGTACATGTTCTTGTACATATATGAAGATGGCGGGAACAGATAACGATATCACAATATGAATATAAAGACAAGAGGAGTTTTTATAGTGCTGGGAAATTCTTGAAGTCAAATGACATTAAAATTAGCATCAACTTTCGAATATTTAATTCTAGCGTTAAATTAGTACTACTGTACGAATAAGAAACGTGGAGAATGACTACAGAAGATACAGACTCGTAGAGTGGGCAAAAGAACAGGAAATGATTGTAGGAAACACCTGGTTCAAGCAACACCCTAGAAGATTATGGACATGGAGGAGTCCTGATAGCAGGATTAGAAACCAGATTGACTACATTCTGATTAGCAGAAGATTTAGAAACGTATTAACACTAGCAAAAACAGTTCCCAGTGCTGATTGTTATAGTGACCACAGATTACTCACAGGAACATTGAGGATAAAGTTGAAGAAAGTGAAGTATATAACAGGAAACACTAAATATGATTTGTGTACATTGAGTAATGACAAGGAAATACAAAACAAATTCAACATAGAAGTACAGAACAGATTTGAAATTTTGTCTGATCTAGAGATCCTATTCCAGGATGTGGATGATCAATGGGAAACGTTGACGAATTCAATCAATGTGGCTGCAGAAACAACTATTCCAAAATTAAAGACGGTGGGTCGTAAGAAATGGATGACTGAAGAAATTTTACACCTCATGGAAACAAAAAGACTCAACAAAAATAATTCTGTCAAATATGAAGAAATTCACAGACAAGTCAGAACATTATGTAAGGAGGCAAAAGAAGCATGGCTTGAGGAAAAGTGCTTAGAAATTGAAAGCCAATACAACAGTCAAAATACCAAATTAGTGCACAAAAGAATTCAGGAACTTACTAATAAAAGAACAAGTACATCAACAGGGTGTCTACAAACTGAAGATGGCAAAATCATAATAGAAAAAGACCAGATTCTACAGGTATGGATAGATTATGTGAAACACCTTTATGATGATAACAGAGACGAACAGTATGATATTAGATTTAATAATGAAGGACCGCCAATTTTGGAGATGGAGGTTCGAAATGTTCTTAAGCATATGAAAGCTGGCAAGGCCCCCGGTGCAGATAACATCACAACAGAAATGATTAAAGCTTTAGAAGAATTTGGACTAGATCAAGTCACCAGACTGCTGAACACATTATATGATACTGGAGATATACCTCCTGAATTATGTAACTCTATATTTATTGCAATCCCAAAGAAATCAGGAACCTTGGAATGTGATCAACATAGAACAATTAGTATAATGAGTCACATCACAAAGATTTTGCTAAGAATTATCATGCAAAGAATGAGGAAGAAGATACAACCTGAAATAGGGGAAGAACAATGCGGGTTTGTAGAAGGAAAGGGTACAGTAAATGCTGTGTATATGCTGCGAACAGTTATTGAACGTGCTATAGAAGTAAACAAGGATATACATCTTTGCTTTATTGACTATACAAAGGCTTTTGATAGCGTTAGACATGTCAGCATGGTGGATATGCTTGCAGATCTACAAATTGATGGGAAAGACATTAGACTTATACAAAACATATATTGGAAACAACAAGCTGCAATAAGGATTGATAATGAAGTGGGACAGTATTAGCCAATTAAGAGAGGTGTTAGGCAGGGATGTGTGATGTCTCCAGATCTTTTTTCCCTGTACGGTGAAAATATTTTCAGAAATGTAGAGGATATAAATGGAATCAGCATTGGAGGACGAAACATCAATAACATTAATTGCAGACAATGCGCAGGACCTGCAACAATTAGTAGATGCGGTTGCTGTACACGTTGAGCAACTGGGGTTAGAATTAAATTGTAAAAAGACTCAGGTTATGGTCGTCAGTAGGAAGGAAGAAGTGCCACAATGTAATATACAAGTAAATGGAAATATTCTTCAACAAGTGAATCGGTACAATTATCTTGGAACAGTTATAACATCTGATGAGAGATGCCTTGAAGAGATTAGAACAAGAATCGCCATGGCGAAAGTAGCCTTTAGCAAGATGAAAAACATTCTGACCAATAAAAAGATGTCAATTGAAACGAGAAAAAGAGTGTTGAGGGGATACATAGAGCCTGTTCTTTTGTATGGATGTGAAACTTGGACAATGAGCAGTCAAGCTGAAAAGCATCTGATGGCTGCAGAAATGTGGTTTCTGAGGAAAATGCAAAGAATACCATGGACAGATAGAAAAACCAATGACCAAGTACTACAGGAGACAAATGAACATCGTAAACTGATTAGAGAAATTAGACGTAGACAGTCAAAATTTTTGGGTCATGTTATGAGAAGAAATGGATTGGAGAACTTAGTGACAACTGGCAAGATCGAGGGGAACAGACCAAGAGGAAGACCGAGAGGAAAATACCTGGATGGCTTGGCCACATGACATGAACGAGACAGGAACACTGAGCTGATCCACGACACTGGTGATCGAGTGAAATGGCGAGTCATGACCGCCCACGCTTTCCGGCATGGCACATGATTGATTGATTGAGAATGACTAAAATGATCACAAGTAAACTACAAACATTTATTATTTGGTGCCTGTGCAAAACCGAAGGAATAAAATGGTATGACAGAATCAGGATTGTGGAGAGAACTAGACACATACCAGTGAACCCATTTGAAGTTCATGGAGAAACAAGACATATACCAGCGAACCAGTGTGGAGCTCATGGAGAGAACTAGACATATACCAGCGAACCAGTGTGGAGCTCATGGAGAGAACTAGACATATACCAGCGAACCAGTGTGGAGCTCATGGAGAGAACTAGACATATACCAGCGAACCAGGAGGTGAAGAAATAACGCTGGCGCTGGATACGATATATATTGAGGAAACCTGAGAATAGTAAACCTAAAATACCTTCATCTGAAATCCACAGGGCATGAGAAATATGGGAAAACCTAAGACCTCAAGGAGAAGAGAAGTAGAGGAAAACCTAAGACCTCAAGGAGAAGAGAAATAGAGGAAGACCTAAGACCTCAAGGAGAAGAGAAATAGAGGAAAGCCTGAAACCTCAAAGAGAAGAGAAATAGAGACAGAAATGAATAACATGTGAGGACAAGGGCGGAGCTGCACGTGATAGCGAAGGATGGAGAGTTTGGTGAGAGATGGTTGGAGGGCCTACGCCGAGGATGGAGAGTTTGGTGTGAGATGGTTGGAGGGCCTACGCCGAGGATGGAGAGTTTGGTGTGAGATGGTTGGAGGGCCTACGCCGAGGATGGAGAGTTTGGTGAGAGATGATTGGAGGACCTACGCCGAGGATGGAGAGTTTGGTGTGAGATGGTTGGAGGGCCTACGCCGAGGATGGCGAGTTTGGCGTGAGATGGTTGGAGGGCCTACGTCGAGGATGGAGAGTTTGGTGTGAGATGGTTGGAGGGCCTACGCCGAGGATGGAGAATTTGGCGTGAGATGGTTGGAGGACCTATGCCGAGGATGGAGAGTTTGGTGTGAGATGGTTGGAGGGCCTAGCCGAGGATGGGATAAAAGGAGAAAGAAGAACAGACGAAGAACATGGAACATATACATTTAATACATTTACTCTTCTTCTGTCTGTATCACCCTGGATAACCGGATCTTGAAGGCAGATGTTCCAGGTATTATGTTGAATGTATGTCCTCTTATTTAGTCGAGAGAGTAAATTGAAGTACCTTTGACCTTATCACCTTTGACAGGTGTTTGTCTTTTAATGATCATGTGGAGGCTTTGGTGGTGAAGGCTGGTAGGGGACTTAATGCATTGAGGGCGATGGTAGCAACCGGAGTAGATCAGGGGATGCTGTAAAGGCTCTTTCAGCACTTAATAATTTCTGTCATTAAGTATGGTTTGGGGCTGCTGACAGTATCAAAGAGCCAGCTTGAAAGGTTGGAGCGCATACAGAATGCTGTCATGCGGTTAATCCTGGGGTGCACAAAGGACACACCAATTATATGCATGAGGCATATCCTGGCGCTACCAACAATGACGGATAGGCATAGGGTCCTTCAGGCCAAATGGTACCTGAGAGTTGCCTCAGATAGGAATCACCCGCTGCATGCAGCAATGGATATAGTCATAGACTAAGACGAGGCAGGTCCTGTATGGCACAGGCGGAACTTTCATTACGTCAGGTGTGTGATCTAGAGACCATCAATCGTGAAAGAGAGCGGATTGTAGGTCCGGAAGACATCACTGACTGGCACAATGTAATAATAACACTGGGCCGTGAGTGCAGAGAATGGGCAGCGGGCCGCACTGAGTTTGAAGTGCAACAACTGATTCAGAGTAACACACATCAATGTGACATAGTCATCTACACCGATGGGTCAGTGGTGAGAAACAGACGTAGTGGCTGGGGCTTTATTGCAATGGCTAATGGATGAGTCTTGAAAGAGGAGAGCCTGGCATTTGAGACTATGACCTCCAGCCTGAGAATGGAGGTGGGGGCAGTAACAGCGGCATTCCGGTGGCTAGAGGAGACCACTGCAACACGCGTTGTATTCATTACGGATTCAAAGATTATGCTTAGTAATGTGGAGAAAGGAATGTTTCGTGTAGAATGGCTCTCATCGCTTCAGAGGTCACAGATTGTGAGAATTGTATGGATATTTTGCCCTGGCTATGTGGGGTTACGGGGGAATGAACAGGCTGATAGGCTAGCAGGGAATGCACCTCTTGGTGGTAGTTTGCCTATGGACAAAGGGGGGGGGGGGGGTCGTGCGCTTGTGGGACCAGGTGGAGAAGGCGGGGGAACAGACTGAGAACCCATATGTGGAAAGAATGAAATTGCGAGGGATCGGCAGGGGTTCTGGAAGAATCTCTAAACTGAGAAGGAAGACCAGGAGAACTTTTAATCAGATAGCGGTGGGAACGATTAGGAGTATGACTTTTCGCTGGCTATTGAACGAGGGGCCGGAGCACGTATGGGAATGTCCTGAGTGCAGTGATGTCGGTTCTTAACTCAACTCAACTCAGCTTCCTGTATCACCATTGTGGCATTGTCCATCAACCTAACGGCACACTGTCGTACTACCTTTGGCTACCTCCTGCAGTCCCCTCCACGTCCTCCCAATATTTACCCATCTCTATCATTCTCTTCTCTGTGTGGTTTTAGGTCTCCCGGTATTTCTTTTGCTTTCTTGGTACCAGAAAGGAGAGTGTCTCCCTGAGAAGGCGTTAACGACTTTCTCCGTAATCCCGTATATCCACGTGAGGAACACAGCTGCGCCAGATTCGACAGCGTATCGCGTCGCATTGATTACTTACGGGGTATGTGATCCGGTTTCTGAGAAAGCAATGGCAAACTACTTAACGTAATCTTGCCAAAAACATCAACAGCAGCTGAAAAATGCTGGTGTTGACTGCAACATCCTGTACGGGTTATGCAACTTTTTAAAAAAAATGCATTTCTTCTTCTTCTTCTTCTTCTTCTTCTTCTTCTTCTTCTTCTTCTTCTTCTTCTTCTTCTTCTTCTTGTCTGTCTAAGACTTCAGTGACTGGGATCTTGTCTTGCCATTTAATCTTCAGTAGCTTCCTAAGGCAGACTGCGTGGAAGTGGTTTAATTTCGCTGATAAACAGTCCAGGTTTCACAAGCATATAGCAGTGTGGATAATACAACTGATTTGTAGACTTTCAGCTTTGCAGGCTTATTCCATTTCTGTCCCACACATTCTTGTACAGTCTGCCAAAGGCCGTGCTGGCCTTGGATAGTCACACATAGACATACATAGACATGACTTAACATTATTATTTAATTCCGGCATTGAGTGGTTTCGTGCATATATGAAGTGACTCAAGCTTCATAGATGTGGCTTTCCCTTGTCTCCTGCACACAATCCCTTTACTGATTTACTTCCGCAGTTGCCACCGGCGCCAGCAATCTGCGTGACACAACCACACAGCCGCTTCTGCAGAACATGCTGCAGAAATGGAAGTCAATGGAGGCCGAGCTGGACACAACTCAGCAGTCTACCACATCAACCACAGCAGCGACCACAACCACAACGGTGTCCTTCGACGAGCTACAGTGGAGGATGAAAATGTTTAGAGCAACTATCAAGAAGTATTACAGAAGTCGCATGATGAAGCAACAATCACGGCGCAGAGGGAAGAGAGACATTTTAATTATCAGAACCAGAAAGCATCTTGGACTGAACAAATCCAGTGAAATACAAGATAGCAAAATCAGCCAAAGACTGAGCGGTTCTTTGCCCATCTGGATGAATCAGCCTTCATCATTTACCGCAGACATGCTGATCCGCATTAAACGGCAAGCATCGTTCGCCTCTGTGGTTCCATATCTGGCATTTGCAGGTGGAGAGTACTACAGTCTGTACGATCCAGGGGCCATCATGCTGGCTCTGCCGAGAAATGCCCAGCCATCTCCTTTGACCAAAAAATCTAAAGCACCCAAGCGGAACTATCCAGTAGACAAGCCGGTGGCTGGAGAAGATCCTAGGCGGAGGTCTATGAATACACTACCCGTTGTGGCGACTACGGGTAAGGCATTGGTTACAATATTATATACGCAACTACGGGTAAGGCATTGGTTACAATATTATATACGCAACTACGGGTAAGGCATTGGTTACAATATTATATACGCAACTACGGGTAAGGCATTGGTTACAATATTATATACGCAACTACGGGTAAGGCATTGGTTACAATATTATATACGCAACTACGGGTAAGGCATTGGTTACAATATTATATACGCAACTACGGGTAATTTTAAGATGTCGGTATCTATCTGGGCAACTACGGGTAGGTTTAAGATCACATAACTATCTAGGTACCTACGGTGAGTCTAAAATTACCATTAATATCTAGGCAACTACTGGTAAGTGTAAGATTACAAAGACTATTAAGGCAACTACGTGTCAATTAAAGATTTCAGTAACTTAGTCTAAAATAACAATAACATTGTTCGGGTATGTCTAAAATTACAATAATTATCTAGGCATCTGCGGGTACGTCTCAAATCATAATATCTTTCTAGGCAACTACGGGTACGCATTTTTATTATGGGTAAGCACTGCGATAATGGATAGGTATTGTTATAATGGATAGGCATTGTCATAAGAGGAAGACAAAGAGGAAGACCTAGAAGCAAATACCTGGATGGCTTGGCCTCTTGGCATGGTCGAGACAGAAACACTGGAGCTGATCCACGACTCTGGTGATCGAGTGGGATGGCAAAACATGACCGCCCACGCTTACCGGCATGGCAAATGATGGATGGATGGATGGATTCTCATAATAGATAGTTATTTTTTTAAATTACGCGTTAACATTTTTACTGCGGGCAAACATTTGTATTCAGAGTGTGAGTTTAGTACAAGACAATCTTCACTGCCAAGGAATACCTTCATAGATTGTCGCATGCTCTTAGAAGTGCAATGACCCCCCTGTAACAGGGGTACAAAAACATATTACATTGGCACCCTGCCGTCTTGACAGGCGATAGTTTGTTACATTGTGCTTCAAAAAGGCTTAATAACTACAACCCATGGCGGTGGCGAATGTGTTAAAGCCAATTCGTGCTGAAAATGTTCATCCACGGTGGATGCATGTGAACACATGGTCATTTTCACACTCATGCACCATCTTACGTCTCACACACTCGGAGTGTGACTTATCTGCAATAATTTTCTCCTTTGTCTTTATTCCATTTCTGATATTTGTCCTCCATGCAACACGTTCAGTGGCGACTTGCTCCCAATGTGAATTATTAATGCATGTATCAATCATGTCCCGCTTACACACATCTGTGTATCGTAGTAGAGGCCTGTATGTCAGGTCTTAGTCAGATATGACTAAGCTACCGTATGACAGTAGACGGTACTACCTGCTTCTGTTAGCATCGAATGTTGCGCGGCGCTTACCAAACCCGACACCCCACATTGTGCCAACGGCTTCGGGCGGAAGAGCGCAATTGGGAGGGTAAAAGCCTTATCCTGGGGCGAGGAAATGCAACCTAAAGACAAAATATCATGGCAGGGCAGACCAGGCCATAAGCCTTGATTGGCAGCTGGTCTAGGATCGAAGCTCCGACAGGCGGACAGTTAGAGCATTGCTTTGCTGATCCGGCAGCTTCTACAGCTTGTCTTGTTCCAGACGTATCGGTGTTACCTTTCCTCTGGAGTAAACTAGACAAGCCAAGAGAGGGATCATGCTGCATGGGCAACACATGGTCTCTAAATTCAGCCCAGGCTTTGTGTTATGGAGAGATAACCCCATTTTACAAACTGTCAAGACGGCAAGGTGCCAGTCAGTCAGTCAGTCAGTCAGTCAATCAGTCAGTTCAGTCAGTCAGTCAGTCAGTCAGTAGAGGCCGACCCTGAGATCTCCTACCCATCTGTAATTCACCAAAAAAGATGTCCTTTGGTATTCTACCATCATCCATCGTCCTAACATGTCCTATCCATCTAAGTCTACGAAGACTGAGCATGGAATACACCGTCACACAACCTGATCTTTCCAATACTTCAGTATTTGTGATTTTGTCTTGCCACTTAATACCAAGTATTCTTCGCAGATACCGCATATGAAAGCTGTTTAAACGTTTCTCTTGGTGTGAGTAAGTTTTCAACGCTTCACCGCCGTAAAGAAGAGTACTAAGGACACAGGCTTGATAGATGTGGACTTTTGTTTTGGCAGTAAGCTTTCTGTTCTCCCAGACTCTTTCTCTTAACTTGTTCATTGTTGTTGCTGCCTTACCAATCCTGATGTTTATTTTCTGATCTAGAGATAATTTTCTATTTACCTCTGATCCTGGATATGTAAAATAATCTACTATCTCTAGTTCGGCGTCCTCAATGAGTATTGATGATACCCCATGTGCACCTTGTGACATAATCTGTGTCTTCATTTTGCTAATTGTTAAATCAAATTCCGAACAAGCATTGGAGAATGCAGATAGTAGATGTAATTCTTCCTCAGAGTGGGTCATAATTGCAGCATCTGCAAAAAGCAACTCTTTGATAAGGACCCTCCTAATTTTGGTCTTGGTCTTCAATCTCTGAGCATTGTAGAGGCGTCATTTCAGCGTGAGTGAATGTATATACCACCATCCTGATCACGAAAGGCATGCTTCAGTAGAAGTGAAAAGTATATTCCAAAGAGGGTGTGGGAGCTAGTACACAACCTTGCTTAACTCCACTCTTGATTTCAAACTCTTCAGAAATTGCACCATCAAAATTGATTATAGCCTTCATGCCTGTGTGGAACGATTCCATAATGGACAGAAGAGTTGGTGGGCAGCCAATCTTCTTTAATACCTTGAACAGACCCTCACTGCTGACCAAATCAAATGCCTTTGTGAGGTCGATGAAGGCAATAAACAGTGGTTGATTCTGTTCACTGCATTTTTCTTGCATTTGTCGCAATGAGAATATCATATCAATGGTAGATCGGTTCTGTCGAAAGCCACACTGTGATTCGGGGTAGACTTGATCTCCTAGGACTTGAAGTCTGCGCAGAACAATTCTGGCAAATGCTTTTCCAACAATACACAGAAGTGAGATACCCCTATAGTTGTTGCAGTCGCTCCGATCGCCCTTGTTCTTGTACAGTGTTATGATGCTTGAATCTTTGAAATCCTGTGGGACTTGTCCTTCTCGCCAGCATAGCTCTATTAGCTGGTGGATCTGCAGAATGAGTGTGTCTTTCCCACTCCTAATAACCTCTATTGGAATCCTATCCGTACTTGGAGCCTTGCCAGATGTCAGTTCATTTATAGCACACTTAACTTCTGTTATGGTGGGAATTGTGTCCAGGTGGTCGAGAGTTGGCACGGCCTCTATGGCGTTGAGGGCATCATTCGCTAATTTGGTCTCACTTGAGTAAAGCTCTAAATAGTGTTCTACCCATCTATGCATCTGCTGTTTCTTATCAGTGATGATTTCTCCAGTCAAAGTTTTCAGTGGTGCACTTCTTTTAATCATTGGACCACAGGCTTTTTTATCCCTTCACACTTGCTTCTGATGTTTCCTTTATCACTTGCATTTTGAATGGACTCACATAGCTTGATCCAATAGTCATTTGCACACTTCTCGGCAGCCTTTTGCACATCCTTCCTCGCTTGCTTCAGCTTACTGAGAGATTTACGCGTTGTTCTTTCCTTGTTTCTTAAGAGAGCTTTCTTCTTTTTATCAATCAAGGGCAGCAGTGTCTGGTTATTTGCCACAAACCAGTCCTGCCTCTTATGATCAACAGTGTCGTAAACCCTTACCGCTGTCTTATAAAGAGTTTTCTTAAGTTTACCCCACCTTTCACTTGCTGCACAAATTTCTGATATATCAATGAAAGCGTCTTCAAGTTGCTGTTGGAACTCACAGCACTTCTCAGGTTCGTGGGTGTTAATAATATTAATCCTGGGGTTAAATTTGTGTTTAGCTCTGTGGATTCTCTTTTGGTTTCTCACCGCGCTGTGGTAACTTCGAGTTAATGATGTTTGGTTCAGACGGTGTCTCAGTGTGATGATTAAGTCAAACTGATGCCAATGGCCGGAGCTTGGGTGTTTCCATGTGATATGCAGCTCTTTTGTTTTAAAGAAGGAGTTTGTAATACATAGGTCATTTCTGGTGCAATGCTCCAAAAGCCTTTGCCCATTTTCATTCATGCGACCGATGCTATATTTTCCAAGGCACACTTGCCATTAACTCGAGTCCTTGCCCACACGAGCATTGAAATCACCGAGCATATAAATGTAATCTGATTTTGGAACTGCTTTGATCATAGAGTCTAACTCCTCATAGAACGAATCCTTCATATCATCAGGGGAAGTGAGAGTCGGTGCATATGCGGTGATAATAGTGGAAAAACCACAAGAGGTTGCCAAGCGCAGGGATAATAGTCTTTCATTTCCTCTTGCTGTAATTTCAATCATTTCCAGTAGCGAATTCTTCACATCAAAGCCCTCACCACGTTGCCTTTTTTCTGCCTGCACTCTACCCTACCAAAAAAAAAAAGGTGTAATTGTTTTCCCTGAGTGACCCTTCCTCAGCGAGGCGAGTCTCCTGCAGGCCAGCCATATAAATGTTAAGACGTTTTAGTTCGGCATCAATGACAACCGTTTTTCTCACATCGTCAATATTTGTCAGGTCAGTGGAAAATCCGGGACACATGGTTCTTATGTTCCAGGTTGCAAGTCGCAGTTTGAGGTTTCTATTTTTATTTTTATTAGTGCCTGGTGCAGGTGTTTAACAACCTGCGATTCAGATTTTGTCCTAGCGCCAAGCACCCATTGAAGCAGACAGGCTGTGGCGGATTAGCACCCAATTGGCTGGGGGGATGTCCAGCTTAAGGCGGGCGGTAGCTGATCTGACAAAGACCTGACACACGAAATATCAACAGGCAGAACTACACAAATTAGATTTTTAAGAGCATGCATCTTTCCCATTACAACATACGCCTCTGAGACATGGACACTTACTAAACAAGCTGAACGGTGCATAAATGCCTTTCAATATAAATGTTATAGACGAGTTCTAAGAATATTAAAGACGATAAAACAAAAGAAAGTTGTAATATTTTGGTCACTTGAAACGTCACGAAAGTTTGAAGATAACAATAATGAAGGGGTTTATGCCTGGGAAGAGAGGAAGAGGAAGGCCAAAAGAGAAGATGGGTGCAGGATGTGGCGGATGATCTCCAGATGGGTGTATCGGACGCGGGACATCCTGCTTATGATTGAGAGGTTTTCCGGAAGGTTGTTATGGGAGCCAGGTTCTGCAAAGGACATGCTACTGAATGAATAAATGAGTACTGTAGTAGTAGTAGTAGTAGTAGTAGTAGTAGTAGTAGTAGTAGTAGTAGTAGTAGTAGTAGTAGTAGTAGTAGTGGTAGTAGTAGTAGTAGTAGTAGTAGTAGTAGTAGTAGTAGTAGTAGTAGTAGTAGTAGTAGTAGTAGTAGTAGTAGTAGTAGTAGTAGTAGTAGTAGTAGTAGTAGTAACCGCAGCAGCATCAGTACGTCGTTACATTTGTGTTTTAAGAAGTATTATAAGTAGTATTTACTGCCGTGATCCTTACAATAGACTTAGTAACACCAGTAACAGTTTTATGTGTAGTTAGCTCGGGCCATTGTGTACGCAATGGGAATGATATAGAAGTGTCGTCTCCGCAGGTAAGGGTCCTCAGTTATCCCCTGCAGATATCAGCAGGATGACCAGGGAGTCGGATCATCGAGTGAAATCTTTCATCATCTTTTTTGTGGCCCTCACTGGCGTCATCACGGTGATAACGGTGCTCCTCGTCATGGTGAGTTCTTTGGTGTGTCCTCGTGGTGAGTTCTTTGGTGTGTCCTCATGGTGAGTTCTTTGGTGTGTCCTCGTGGTGAGTTCTTTGGTGTGTCCTCGTGGTGAGTTCTTTGGTGTGTCCTCGTGGTGAGTTCTTTGGTGTGTCCTCGTCATGGTGAGTTCTTTGGTGTGTCCTCGTCATGGTGAGTTCTTTGGTGTGTCCTCGTGGTGAGTTCTTTGGTGTGTCCTCGTGGTGAGTTCTTTGGTGTGTCCTCGTGGTGAGTTCTTTGGTGTGTCCTCGTGGTGAGTTCTTTGGTGTGTCCTCGTCATGGTGAGTTCTTTGGTGTGTCCTGTCATGGTGAGTTCTTTGGTGTGTCCTCGTGATGAGTTCTTTGGTGTGTCCTCGTGGTGAGTTCTTTGGTGTGTCCTCGTGGTGAGTTCTTTGGTGTGTCCTCGTCATGGTGAGTTCTTTGGTGTGTCCTCGTGGTGAGTTCTTTGGTGTGTCCTCGTCATGGTGAGTTCTTTGGTGTGTCCTCGTGGTGAGTTCTTTGGTGTGTCCTCGTCATGGTGAGTTCTTTGGTGTGTCCTCGTGGTGAGTTCTTTGGTGTGTCCTCGTGGTGAGTTCTTTGGTGTGTCCTCGTCATGGTGAGTTCTTTGGTGTGTCCTCGTGGTGAGTTCTTTGGTGTGTCCTCGTGGTGAGTTCTTTGGTGTGTCCTCGTGGTGAGTTCTTTGGTGTGTCCTCGTGGTGAGTTCTTTGGTGTGTCCTCGTCATGGTGAGTTCTTTGGTGTGTCCTCGTGGTGAGTTCTTTGGTGTGTCCTCGTCATGGTGAGTTCTTTGGTGTGTCCTCGTGGTGAGTTCTTTGGTGTGTCCTCGTGGTGAGTTCTTTGGTGTGTCCTCGTGGTGAGTTCTTTGGTGTGTCCTCGTGCTGAGTTCTTTGGTGTGTCCTCGTCATGGTGAGTTCTTTGGTGTGTCCTCGTCATGGTGAGTTCTTTGGTGTGTCCTCGTCAGGGTGAGTTCTTTGGTGTGTCCTCGTCATGGTGAGTTCTTTGGTGTGTCCTCGTCATGGTGAGTTCTTTGGTGTGTCCTCGTCATGGTGAGTTCTTTTGTGTGTCCTCGTGGTGAGTTCTTTGGTGTGTCCTCGTGGTGAGTTCTTTGGTGTGTCCTCGTGGTGAGTTCTTTGGTGTGTCCTCGTCATGGTGAGTTCTTTGGTGTGTCCTCGTGGTGAGTTCTTTGGTGTGTCCTCGTCATGGTGAGTTCTTTGGTGTGTCCTCGTGGTGAGTTCTTTGGTGTGTCCTCGTCATGGTGAGTTCTTTGGTGTGTCCTCGTGGTGAGTTCTTTGGTGTGTCCTCGTGGTGAGTTCTTTGGTGTGTCCTCGTGGTGAGTTCTTTGGTGTGTCCTCATGGTGAGTTCTTTGGTGTGTCCTCGTGGTGAGTTCTTTGGTGTGTCCTCGTGGTGAGTTCTTTGGTGTGTCCTCGTCATGGTGAGTTCTTTGGTGTGTCCTCGTGGTGAGTTCTTTGGTGTGTCCTCGTCATTGTGAGTTCTTTGGTGTGTCCTCGTGGTGAGTTCTTTGGTGTGTCCTCGTCATGGTGAGTTCTTTGGTGTGCCCTCGTGGTGAGTTCTTTGGTGTGTCCTCGTGGTGAGTTCTTTGGTGTGTCCTCGTGGTGAGTTCTTTGGTGTGTCCTCGTGGTGAGTTCTTTGGTGTGTCCTCATGGTGAGTTCTTTGGTGTGTCCTCGTGGTGAGTTCTTTGGTGTGTCCTCACGGTGAGTTCTTTGGTGTGTCCTCATGGTGAGTTGTTTGGTGTGTCCTCATGGTGAGTTCTTTGGTTTGTCCTCATGGTGAGTTGTTTGAGGTGTCGTTATATTATGGCAGGTTTACTTGTCCGAGAACTGGTGTGTCACGTGAGAGTATCTAGTCCGAGCACTGATGTGTCACTTGAGAATATCTAGTCCGAGCACAGATGTGTCACGTCAGGGTATCTAGCCCGAGCACTGATGTGTCACGTCAGGGTATCTAGTCCGAGCACTGATGTGTCACGTCAGTGTATCTAGTCCGAGCACTAATGTGTCACGTGATAATATCTAGTCCGAACACGGATGTGTCACGTCAGGTTATCTAGCCAGAGCACTGATGTGTCAGGTGAGAATATCTAGTCTGAGCACTTATATGTTACGTCAGGATATCTAACCTCAGAACTGATGTGTCATGTCAGGATATCTAGCCCGAGCACTGATGTGTCACGTCAGGATATCTAGCCCGAGCACTGATGCGTCATGTCAGGATATCTAGCCCGAGCACTGATGTGTCACGTCAGGATATCTAGCCTGAGCACTGATGTGTCACGTCAGGATATCTAGCCCGAGCACTGATATGTCACACCAGGATATCTAGCCCGAGCACTGATGTGTCACGTCAGAATATCTAGTCCGAGCACTTATGTGTCACGTCAATGCCCAGTATCCACACTCTACTAATGAAGAATCAGATTCGCTGGGCTGGTCACTTAACTCGTATGCCAGATCACAGGCTCCCTAAACAATTTTTGTACGGCGAGCTGCGTTGTGGTAAACTCTCCCAAGGCAGCCAGAGGAAACGCTTTACAGACACTCTGAAAATCTAACTGAAAGATTTTGGAATTCATTTTGATACCTGGGAGACTGCTGCTAAAGACCGTAATTCGTGCCGTACATCATTACATAAGGGTGCAGTCACTTGTGAAGCAACCAGGACTGCAAGAGCTGTGAAGAAAAGGCTGGACAGAAAAACCACTGCAGGAGATCCTCCTCCTGGAACGTCAAGCATACTTTGCTCACATTGTCAAAGAACATTTCGAGCCAAGATAGGCATTATCATCCATCTTAGAACTGACGGCTCCATACTTTCAACCCCACTGGATGAAGTGAATGGTCATCATCATTCTTGATGGACAAACAACAACATAAGAGTCAAGAAGAGATGCGAACTGAAGGTTCTCTAAAGAGTTTCCCTCTGCTGTTATTGGTACGGCCTTGTCCCCGAATCAGAAGAATGCACGAGGATATAGCAGCAGATACACAAATAGAACAAACACCACAATAAACAAACGAGACTGTAGTGCTAATAGAGAAACAACATACTATGCCACATGTGACAAGTAATAGCCAGTTGTCATTACCATGCTCGAGCCAAACATAAAACATTTTAATAACATATCATACGTTGATTGATTTGTGCGGTGAATTGCTGATTAAACATAGTGCGTTCCTCACATCATTGGCACCTTACCGTCTTGACAGACGATAGTTTGTTACACTGCGCTTCTAGTACCGTCTTGACAGACGATAGTTTGTTTCACTGTGCTTCTAGCACCGTCTTGACAGACGATAGTTTGTTACACTGTGCTTCTAGCACCGTCTTGACAGACGATAGTTTGTTTCACTGTTCTTCTAGCACCGTCTTGACAGACGATAGTTTGTTTCACTGTTCTTCTAGCACCGTCTTGACAGACGATAGTTTGTTTCACTGTTCTTCTAGCACCGTCTTGACAGACGATAGTTTGTTACAATGTGCTTCTAACAAGGCATAAAATCGACAATCCAATTGTTGTAGTGAATGTTTTACCTTTCCATAGCACAAAGCAGGGGCTGAATTGCCAATTTCGCTCTCAATTGTCCAAATTGCTCTCTTCCACTCGAAACCGTTGTCACAATGCGGGGTGTCGGGTTTGGTGATCGCCGCTCAACATTCGACACTAACAGAAAGCAAGTAGTACCGTTACTGTCGTACAGTAGCTCAGTTATATCTGACTAAGATTTCACACCTCTCCCTCACAACACACAGAACTAATGCATTTCTCTCATTCTTGGAACAGGCAATGAAAAGGTCGGGTGACTCGCAAGAAGAAATGAGACAAAATGAGTACGTACATGCTTCATTGTTTATAGTGAGTTTTCAATGTTTATGGTTAATCTTTCCATTGTTTATAGTGCGTTTTTCAATGTTTATGGTTAATCTGTCCTTGTTCATAGTGAGTTTTTCAATGTTTATGGTTAATCTGTCCATTGTTTCTAGTGAGTCTGTGTTTATAGTGATCCTGTTCATGTTTATAGTGAGCATGTTAATGTTTATAGTGAGACTGTTCATGTTTATAGTCAGTATGTTCATTTTTATAGCGAGTCTGTTCATGTTTATAGTCAGTCTTTTCATGTTTATAGTCAGTCTGTTCATGTTTATAGTCAGTCTGTTCATGTTTATAGACAGTATGTTCATTTTTATAGCGTGTCTGTTCATGTTTATAGTCAGTCTTTTCATATTTATAGTCAGCCTGTTCATGTTTATAGTGAGTCTGTTCATGTTTATAGTCAGTCTTTTCATATTTATAGTCAGTATGTTTATTTTTATAGTGAGTCTGTTCACGTTTATTGTCGGTCTTTTCATATTTATAGTGTCTGTTCATGTTTATAGTGAGTCTCTTCATGTTTATATTGAGACTGTTCATGCTTATAGTCAGCCTGGTCATAATTATAGTGATTCACTTCATATTTATAGTGAGACTGTTATGTTTATAGTCAGTTTGTTCATGTTTATAGTGAATCTCTTCATGTTCATAGTGAGTCTGGTCATGTTTATAGTGAATCTGTTCATGTTTATAGTGAGTCTTTTCATGTGTATATCAGTCTATTCATGTTTATAGTCAGTCTGTTCCTGTTTATAGTCAGTCTGTTCGTGTTTATAGTCAGTCTGTTCCTGTTTATAGTGAGTCTGTTCATTTTTATAGTGCGTCTGCTCATGTTTATAGTGAGTCTGGTCATGTTTATAGTCACTGTGTTAATGTTTATAGTCATTGTGTTCGTGTTTATAGTCTGTCTGTTCATTTTAATAGGCGTCTGTTCATGTTTTTGTTATTCGGTTGCATGTTATTTTTGTTATATGATTCAACCGCTACCATCAACACTGCCCAAGCTACGGTCTACTACAAAGATATCATCATCATCATCATCATGTCGGCTACTATAACTATTGATACTACCACATCCACTGTGAGCACCAGCGCTGCTACCACCACCACCACCACCACCACCACTATAATATAGCACTACTACTGATACTACCACCACCACCACCACATCCACTGTGAGCACCAGCGCTGCTACCACCACCACCACCACCACTACAATACAGCACTACTACTGATACTACCACCACCACCACCACCACTATAATATAGCACTACTACTGATACTACCACCACCACCACCACCACTATAATATAGCACTACTACTGATACTACCACATCCACTGTGAACACCAGCGCTGCTACCACCACCACCACCACTATAATATAGTACTACTACTGATACTACCACATCCACTGTGAACACCAGCGCTGCTACCACCACCCACCACCACCACCACCACTATAATATAGTACTACTACTGATACTACCACATCCACTGTGAACACCAGCGCTGCTACCACCACCACCACCACCACCACTATAATATAGCACTACTACTGATACTACCACCACCACCACCACTATAATATAGCACTACTACTGATACTACCACCACCACCACCACATCCACTGTGAGCACCAGCGCTGCTACCACTAACACCACCACCACTATAATATAGCACTACTACTGATACTACCACCATCACCACCACTATAATATAGCACTACTACTGATACTACCACCACCACCACCACTATAATATAGCACTACTACTGATACTACCACCACCACCACCACTATAATATAGCACTACTACTGATACTACCACCACCACCACAACATCCACTGTGAGCACCAGCGCTGCTACCACTACCACCACCACCACTATAATATAGCACTACTACTGATACTACCACCACCACCACCACTATAATATAGCACTACTACTGATACTACCACCACCACCACCACTATAATATAGCAGTACTACTGATACTACCACCACCACCACCACTATAATATAGCACTACTACTGATACTACTACCACCACCACTATAATATAGCACTACTACTGATACTACCACCACCACCACCACTATAATATAGCACTACTACTGATACTACTACCACCACCACTATAATATAGCACTACTACTGATACTACCACCACCACCACCACTATAATATAGCACTACTACTGATACTACCACCACCACCACCACTATAATATAGCACTACTACTGATACTACCACCACCACCACCACTATAATATAGCACTACTACTGATACTACCACCACCACCACCACTATAATATAGCACTACTACTGATACTACCACCACCACCACTATAATATAGTACTACTACTGATACTACGACCACCACCACTATAATATAGCACTACTACTGATACTACCACCACCATCACCACTATAATATAGCACTACTACTGATACTACCACATCCACTGTGAGCACCAGCGCTGCTACCACTACCACCACCACCACTATAATATAGCACTACTACTGATACTACCCACCACCACTATAATATAGTACTACTACTGATACTACCACATCCACTGTGAGCACCATCGCTGCTACCACCACCACCACTATAATATAGTACTACTACTGATACTACCACATCCACTGTGAGCACCATCGCTGCTACCACTACCACCACCACCACTATAATATAGCACTACTACTGATACTACCACATCCACTGTGAGCACCATCGCTGCTACCACTACTACCACCACCACTATAATATAGCACTACTACTGATACTACCACATCCACTGTGAGCACCAGCGCTGCTACCACTACCACCACCACCACTATAATATAAGCACTACTACTGATACTACCACCACACCCACTATAATATAGCACTACTACTGATACTACCACCACCCACCATCCACATCCACTGTGAGCACCATCGCTGCTACCACTACCACCACCACCACTATAATATAGCACTACTACTGATACTACCACCACCACCACTATAATATAGCACTACTACTGATACTACCACCACCACCACCACTATAATATAGCACTACTACTGATACTACCACCACCACCACCACATCCACTGTGAGCACCATCGCTGCTACCACTACCACCACCACCACTATAATATAGCACTACTACTGATACTACCACCACACCACCACTATAATATAGCACTACTACTGATACTACCACCACCACCACCACATCCACTGTGAGCACCATCGCTGCTACCACTACCACCACCACCACTATAATATAGCACTACTACTGATACTACCACCACCACCACTATAATATAGCACTACTACTGATACTACCACCACCATCACCACATCCACTGTGAGCACCATCGCTGCTACCACTACCACCACCACCACTATAATATAGCACTACTACTGATACTACCACCACCACCACCACTATAATATAGCACTACTACTGATACTACCACCACCACCACCACTATAATACAGCACTACTACTGATACTACTACCACCACCACCACATCCACTGTGAGCACCAGCGTTGCTACCACTACCACCACCACCACTATAATATAGCACTACTACTGATACTACCACCACCACCACCACATCCACTGTGAGCACCATCGCTGCTACCACTACCACCACCACTATAATACAGCACTACTACTGATACTTGTTCCAATTGACAGGCACGTGTGGGTGTCGATGTTTTACCAGGCTTGTCCATGGGACACATTTTTAAGTCCCATTCTATCCTGTCCCATGGTAATTTTCCCTGTCCCATCCCACGGGATTCCCTTGATAATATTAATATGGAATACAGTTCAAATAAAATTATGAAATTTATTAAAGTTTAATGTTATTGTCTACTAAATATGACTACATGTACAAAGAGACATGTAAAACAACATAATTTATTAATTTGAATATTCAAGAGTATTTTATTGAAACAAAGTTTAACCTAAATATGACAATTCAGTGTCATTCTGACACTCTCATTCTGTTTCTGAGTCACTCTGCTCATTCAGCACATTATAAATTTTCTGCTGATGGACTGTTTTTAATAATTCAGTTAATCCAGGTAATTCCTGAACCATTTCCACAATTTTCATCTTACATGCAAATCTGATATACACAGAGTTTATAACGAGAGCTGGTAACATCCGTTTTCGTAACTTACTCAACAACAATCCAGCTGCACTAAATAAGCGCTCTACTGCCGCTGAGGGCACTGGTATGGCCAAAACAATTTTCCCACTTGCTTTTAGCAGTGGAAACCTATGTTCATTTTTCCAATACTTTAATGGTTGTGAAGTTGGTTGCCATAATTTTTGAAACATGGTGACTTCATCCTCAAGGCATTTGTTTCTGGGGTCATCAAACTTAAGTGCTTTGTTTGGTGGAAGATCAAAAAATAAGTCAAAATCACTTTTCGGCTTGTATTCTACAATTCCTGCTACTTCACATACAGCAGATGATTCAGAAGAAAGATTTAAATCTTTGATGAATGAAATAACAGTTGGAACTACAGACTTAGAAAAAGCGATCTAATCAGTGGCCCATTTGTTGGTGTCCACATTCCCTTTCTTTTTAGTAGCAACTGACTTGACCATGTCTTCTATTTTGGCTTTAATATCAACTCCAGTAAGAAATGCTGCAGTAACTGCCAGAGAACTGCCGCAATATGGCCAAAATTTGTCTCCAATAATTTTCTGAAAGTTCTGATAATATTTCTTCGCCATGCTGCTGGAAGTTTCTTCGTCAATATCAACAATAACTTTGTACAACTGATAGTCTAGGAGGAAGTATAACAGCAACATTAAATGAGATGTAGCACCATCAATTTCTAGTTTGTCAAAAAATAATTTGAATATCTCATGTATGTACAGCATTCCTTTATTCTGAGCAATATTCGGAATGTGGTTTAAGAACTCTTCATCATCTTCATTAAAGTAATGCGAGTAATTTTGTTTAAATGAGCATTGAAACGTTGGTAATATGATCGCCATTCACAGATTTTGTTGGTATGGAATATGGCAGCTGTGACTCCTTTGCCTGACGTGTATTGTAATATGTTTCAATAAATAAACGTTGATCTATGAACTGATCCAGTTCAGAAATCACGCTTCTGCTGAGGCTATCAGTAATGCAAGATGATAACCTGTGCTCAGTACAACCAGATCGGTGCATTTCTGTATCGGTATCAAACCGTCCATCAAATGCTGCCGTCATGGTTGTTGCATTATCAGTACACACAAACTATGGACTGGAGAATGTGGTAGATTCGGCAAGAAATACACGTGCAAAAAAAACTTTGCGTAAATTTTGCAGTATGAGATTGATTACTATCAATGTTTATAAGAGACAGAGGAAAGGTAATCCATTCCCAATTTTCATCTAGTCCACATACAATAAATCCCCCATATGGCAATATAACCACTTTGATTAACCCATTTTTCATTAATCAACTTATACCAACTGTATAGCGTTTTGCACTTTGCACAGTAAAAAATGGTGCTAAAATACGTTCAGATATTTTAACTGCTTTAACATCAGCTGTTGAAGACTTTACAAGTTCTGTTGGAACATCAATCAAGTGGCATTCTCCCCTACTCAACATCTTAGCAACAACAGTTTTAGTAAGATCCTGGAACATCAATCAAGTGGCATTCTCCCCCACTCAACATCTTAGCAACAACAGTTTTAGTAAGATCCTGGAACATCAATCAAGTGGCATTCTCCCCCACTCAACATCTTAGCAACAACAGTTTTAGTAAGATCCTGGAACATCAATCAAGTGGCATTCTCCCCCACTCAACATCTTAGCAACAACAGTTTTAGTAAGATCCTGGAACATCAATCAAGTGGCATTCTCCCCCACTCAACATCTTAGCAACAACAGTTTTAGTAATATCCTGGAACATCAATCAAGTGGCATTCTCCCCCACTCAACATCTTAGCAACAACAGTTTTAGTAAGATCCTGGAACTTATATTTTTGATTGGCCATTTTGGGGTACCGTAGGCTTACACAGCCTACACCCAGTAACACTGTGACTTCAAGTGACTACCTTTACAAATTATTTGAAATTAGGACTACTATATATTTATAGACCATAAATATAGTACCTAATATTCAACCAAATAAAAATACAGCAATTCAGCAACAAAACAACGTCGATTACAGCAGATTAAAACTAGCTTCGTATTTACACATCGCCAAAAACACCAATCAACAACTACAGCAACAATGGCTGACTAGCAGCGCGCATGTGCGCATTTATTTATTTATCCGGTGTGCCACCACGAGATAAAGAATAGATACAAATATGTAAAGAATAAAGAAGGATAAAAGGCTTTAAAAAGGTAAAGAATAAAAAAATTAAGTATGGCTAAGACGTAGATCAAGTTACTATGACATGGCTACTGTCTCATGTGTCCCATGGGAAGTACACATGTGTGCTGTCCCATCCCATACCATTTCCCATGGGAATCCCATTCCCACGGACGAACCTGTGTTTTACTGGTGCTGTCACACAATTTCAGGGACCGGTGTCTGTGTTTTACTGGCGCTGTCATACAAATTCGGGGGTTGGTGATGGCGTTTTACTGGCGCTGTCACACAATTTCAAGAATCGGTGTCGGTGTTTTACTGATGCTCAGTGGCGTCACTGGGGTTGGTGTCACCCAGTGCGGTAAACTCTTGGTGTCACCCCTCTAGACTTTCACCATGGTCTTCTTCCGAGTGTTCCTGTACCATATATAATCGCATATAGTAATGTTTGTAAATAAGTCAAAAAGTTAATAAGGACATAGAAAAGAAACAAATTGAACAATATAACTTCAATACTTCAGGTAAAACATAAATAAAGAACTTCGACAAACTCGGACAAAGTTAAATTTTTTTTATTTTGCTATGTCTGCTTTGTCAAATTTGCAATTTTTTTATTTTGGTGTCACCCCTTGATGGTGTCACCCGGTGCGGCCCGCACCCCCCGCACCCCCCTAGTGACGCCTCTGCTGATGCTGTCACACAATTTCATTGACCAGTGTCGGTGTTTTACTGATGCTGTCACACAATTTCAAGGACCGGTGTCGGTGTTTTAATGTTGCTGTCACACAATTTCATTGACCAGTGTCGGTGTTTTACTGATGCTGTCACACAATTTCAATGACCGGTGTCGGTGTTTTACTGATGCGTGTCACACAATTCCAAGGACCGGTGTCGGTGTTTACTGTTGCTGTCACACAATTTCAAGGGACGGTCATGTTTTTTACTGTTGCTCACACATTTCAGACCTGTGTGTTTTACTGATGCTATCACACAATTTCATTAGACCAGTGTCAGTGTTTTACGATGCTGTCACACAATTTCATTGACCACGTGTCTGTGCTTTACTGCGTGCAGTCATGACGTGTCATCAACTGTGCCAGCCGGATGCTTCACAGTCGACTCGACCATTACGTGCGATCACCAGTGTTCTGGATCGTCATGTTCCGATGCTGTCCATGACCGGTATTTTCTGTCTGCAACCATTCAGGTGATTGTCCCTGGTTCATCTGATCTGTCCACATTCTGACTGGTCTATGTACTGATGTTCACATCAATCCGACGTGTTCATTTTCTCTGAGGACTGTCACACAATTTTGACTGTGCTTCATTATTTACGATGCATTTGTCTACCCAATGTTCAGGACTGGTGGTCATTGTATTTACTGATGCTGTCACACGATCTCAGTTTCGGGTGCATGATTTCACTGATCTGTACACATTCAGTACGGTGTCTATTTACTGATGTGTCCCAATTCTAGACTCCATTTACTATGCGTCAACACTTCATGTACTTCATTGTATGATGTCTGCTCATCACAATTCAGGACACTGTGTCGTATTTACTGATGTCTGTCACACATTTCAGACCTGGTGATTATTTTACTGATGCTGTCACACAATTTCAAGGACCGGTGTCGTTATTTACTGATGCTGTCACACAATTTCAAGGACCGGTGTCGGTGTTTTACTGATGCTGTCACACAATTCCAAGGACCGGTGTCGGTGTTTTACTGATGCTGTCACACAATTTCCAAGGACCGGTGTCGATGTTTTACTGATGCTGTCACACAATTTCATGACCGGTGTCGGTGTTTTACTGATGCTGTCACACACATTTCAAGGACCGTGTCGTGTTTTACTGATGCTGTCACACAATTTCAGATGACCGGTGTTTTACTGATGCTGTCACACATTTCATGACAGTGTGTTTTTACTGATGCTGTCACACAATTTCATTGACCTCTGTCGGTGTTTACTGATGCTGTCACACAATTTCATTGACCGGTGTCATTATTTTACTGATGCTGTCACACAATTTCATTGACCGGTGTCATTATTTACTGATGCTGTCACACAATTTCATTGACCGAGTGTCGGTGTTTTACTGGCGCTGTCACACAATTTCAAGGACTGGTGTAGGTGTTTTACTGATGCTGTCACACAATTTCATTGACCGGTGTCATTATTTACTGATGCTGTCACACAATTTCAGGGACCGGTGTGACTACTGTGGTGAGTTAATTCTGGAGAGGGGGCACCTCCTTGTGGAGCCCACAGATACCAAACCTCGCCAGTGTCAATTGTCTCACGGGACGGAGCATCCGCAGACAAACACTGTAAGTGCTCTCCGCCTCTGGCCCGCTTACTCACCCAGTGTGAACATGTATGTTATTGATGTCAGCACCTGTGGCTTGGGGTCAGTGAACGCAGTTTACATGTGTCTGGTATTTGTGTCAGCGTATGTGGCTTGTGGTCAGTGAACGTTGTTTCACAATCTCTACCATCCTCATTTATCGTGTGTAATACAAGAACTATAATGTTTCATATTTGTCACGTGATGTGTATAAACGTTATCAATGGCGAGTGTTCAGTAAGAATCCTGCAAGACCCTTCAACAGGTAAACATCATCAGATATCCTTGATTGCCTCTAAGGATGCATTCAGACAGCATTGCTCTAATCGAGTAACCATTGTGTCACATTAAAAAGTTAGGTTCATATCCTTTACAGGACGTTGAAGTCAACCCCAGTATGTTTTGGCTGTTTGTGATTTATTGGCAAGTTAACATTCAGTAGTTTGCCATTGCTTTCTATACGACCAGCACTCATACCATTGTATGAAATACCACCACATGGCGATCTGCTGCCAAATCGCCAGTATTTGTATTTCGAACGCCGCATGCGGGATTGCGAACTGCACTCGTAACCCCTTCGCCTGTGTCACATAAACCAGGGTTTAGAATGGGTTAAAATGGGTTAAAATGGGTTAAAATGGGCCAAAAGGCAAGTGCATCAGAATTTATGCCCAGCTAACTCGTATTCTCTCTCCAAAGATCAACTAACGAGGCTCGTGCACACAGCACAAACTCTGAAAACATTTCAAAAGGGAACCTAATGACTGAGCCTCAAAACAAACCCACGACCTTCTGGGTACGGGGCAGATGGCTTGGCTACTTCGCCATGGAGACTCCCACACGAACAGGGTAGCGGGAAGCATGTTTTCAGCAGCCACAAGACGTCGTACTCATGCAGACAAGGCTCTTGATGGAATTCTGCAGTGCCCTGCCTTTTCTTATTGCCTGAACATAATACCGGAAATCAGATGACAGAACTTCCGGTCCAATATGGCTGATATGCTGTTGAGACCTCTGGAGTGTTTTTGCGTCTGCCTAGGGTTTACTTAGTATTTTCCTCATGTTGGACTGGTAGTACATGGTTCAATCGCCCAGCTACTGAGTTAAGTTTGCGCAGCGATACTGAGCTGTGGATTTCATGTAAAATACTTTTACATCTGTCCGCGGTTGTTTTATATTGAGAACTGCGTGTTCTGAAAAATGGCGGACAGCTGGTTGCTGAACTAGCTGGTTTTGCTTTGTGCGAAGCTGCTGGTTTTCTAGAGACTGCTGTTCCATCGACGATGAAGCGTAATTTTAGTGGCAAACTGTTGTGTTGACATTCTGGCAGCGCTCTTATGCATTTATGCCTGTGCTTAGTATTGGCTTGTCTGGACTTGTGAGACAGTGAGGAGCATTTGTGTGACAGTCATTGGCACAGGAACGGGGTATTATAAGGTGACCCGTTGACGTGAGGCTGGAACCGCGACTAACGCTAACAAGAAACCAGCACTTTGTGTGGCCTAGATCTGGGTGGAAAATGGTGTACACCATTAGATATTCTGGCTGAGATTCCTCTCCTTCTCTTCTTCATCCATTGAGACTCCTAGTGGAGTACCTTCTCTTCTTCGTCTATTGAGACTCTTGGTGGAGTACCTTCTCTTCTTCGTCCATTGAGACACCTAGTGGAGTATCTTCTCTTCTTCATCCATTGAGACACCTAGTGGAGTACCTTCTCTTCTTCATCCATTGAGACACCTAGTGGAGTACCTTCTCTTCTTCATCCATTGAGGCTCCTAGTGGAGTACCTTCTCTTCTTCATCCATTGAAACTCCTAGTAGAGTACCTTCTCTTCTTCATCCATTGAGGCTCCTAGTGGAGTATCTTCTCTTCTTCATCCATTGAGGCTCCTAGTGGAGTACCTTCTCTTCTTCATCCATTGAGGCTCCTAGTGGAGTATCTTCTCTTCTTCATCCATTGAGGCTCCTAGTGGAGTATCTTCTCTTCTTCATCCATTGAGGCTCCTAGTGGAGTATCTTCTCTTCTTCATCCATTGAGGCTCCTAGTGGAGTATCTTCTCTTCTTCATCCATTGAGGCTCCTAGTGGAGTATCTTCTCTTCTTCATCCATTGAGGCTCCTAGTGGAGTATCTTCTCTTCTTCATCCATTGAGGCTCCTAGTGGAGTACCTTCTCTTCTTCGTCCATTGAGGCTCCTAGTGGAGTATCTTCTCTTCTTCATCCATTGAGGCTCCTAGTGCAGTATCTTCTCTTCTTCGTCCATTGAGGCTCCTAGTGGAGTACCTTCACTTCTTCATCCATTGAGACTCATATTGGAGTACCTTCTCTTCTTCACCCATTGAGGCTCCTAGTGGAGTATCTTCTCTTCTTCCATCCATTGAGGCTCCTAGTAGAGTACCTTCTCTTCTTCATCCATTGAGGCTCCTAGTGGAGTATCTTCTCTTCTTCATCCATTGAGGCTCCTAGTGGAGTATCTTCTCTTCTTCATCCATTGAGGCTCCTAGTGGAGTATCTTCTCTTCTTCATCCATTGAGGCTCCTAGTGGAGTATCTTCTCTTCTTCATCCATTGAGGCTCCTAGTGGAGTATCTTCTCTTCTTCACCCATTGAGGCTCCTAGTGGAGTATCTTCTCTTCTTCATCCATTGAGGCTCCTAGTGGAGTACCTTCTCTTCTTCATCCATTGAGGCTCCTAGTGGAGTATCTTCTCTTCTTCATCCATTGAGGCTCCTAGTGCAGTATCTTCTCTTCTTCGTCCATTGAGGCTCCTAGTGGAGTACCTTCACTTCTTCATCCATTGAGACTCATATTGGAGTACCTTCTCTTCTTCATCCATTGAGGCTCCTAGTGCAGTATCTTCTCTTCTTCGTCCATTGAGGCTCCTAGTGGAGTACCTTCACTTCTTCATCCATTGAGACTCATATTGGAGTACCTTCTCTTCTTCATCCATTGAGGCTCCTAGTGGAGTATCTTCTCTTCTTCATCCATTGAGGCTCCTAGAGGAGTACCTTCTCTTCTTCATCCATTGAGGCTCCTAGTGGAGTATCTTCTCTTCTTCATCCATTGAGGCTCCTAGTGGAGTATCTTCTCTTCTTGATCCATTGAGGCTCCTAGTGAAGTATCTTCTCTTCTTCATCCATTGAGGCTCCTAGTGGAGTACCTTCTCTTCTTCATCCATTGAGGCTCCTAGTGGAGTATCTTCTCTTCTTCATCCATTGAGGCTCCTAGTGGAGTACCTTCTCTTCTTCATCCATTGAGGCTCCTAGTGGAGTATCTTCTCTTCTTCATCCATTGAGGCTCCTAGTGGAGTATCTTCTCTTCTTCATCCATTGAGGCTCCTAGTGGAGTACCTTCTCTTCTTCATCCATTGAGGCTCCTAGTGGAGTATCTTCTCTTCTTCATCCATTGAGGCTCCTAGTGGAGTACCTTCTCTTCTTCATCCATTGAGGCTCCTAGTGGAGTATCTTCTCTTCTTCATCCATTGAGGCTCCTAGTGGAGTATCTTCTCTTCTTCATCCATTGAGGCTCCTAGTGCAGTATCTTCTCTTCTTCGTCCATTGAGGCTCCTAGTGGAGTACCTTCACTTCTTCATCCATTGAGACTCATATTGGAGTACCTTCTCTTCTTCATCCATTGAGACTCTTAGTTGAGTACCTTTTCTTCTTCATCCATTGAGGCTCAAGGGGAAGTACATTCTCTTCTTCGTCCTTTGAGGCTCCTAGTCGAGACAGACCCACAGTCACGCACGCCAACGCTTGCGTGGGCCTTTCAGACATGCTCATATGGTCTACGGTGTTACTATTCTGTATTTCCCCATCATGTTCCTGATAACACACGGGCGCTTGATGAGCACAAGGCTCACAGTTCTGTGGGTCTATTTGTATGTGAAATTGATTCTAACATATTGCAAATCTGGACTCGCATCATATACAACGTGCTCATATTGAAACTATTCTCCAGTTGCCTAAATGCCTTGAAACTGATAAGAACGTCAACCGCCAACCAGAAAATAACACAAACAGTGCCACATACCAGGAATCCATTGTGAAAGAGGTAGGTGATGAAGTTTTGTTAAATCATATTTGATCTTGCAAACTTATCCATGTGGTACCGGTTCAATAACGACTGCCTCCCACACGCCGAATCAGGCATTTGTATCCCCGTTGACAGTGAATTTATGAGAATCGTTCGAGTCTCAGAAGTGAACGCAGACTTGTTGTATCCACATCTTGAGGGGTTTATAGAATACTGGCCAGGGAAGAATATGGTCACGCTAGGTAACTTGGCCATGTCCTTGTTTTGAAGTCTACTTCTAACCCATGATAGGAAAGGTCGAGGCGGGTTGTGAAAGTAGACTGGATGGAATCGCTGCGGAGGTCTGCTGTTCGTAGAGTTACCTTCATCTTCGTTCCGGCGATGCCAGGGAAATGACCAAGTTGATAAACCTGCTGCCTCTGCATTCGCTGTATATGGCCAGCCTATGATAATGCCGATGTTATTAATGCCTTTAGTGAGATGTCGAGAGCGGAAGACATCGACGCCAGTGAATCCACACCGTTGTCTAGAAGAAGAGACTTAGGAATACGAATTGGCACGGTTAGACACGAGAGGCACATCGGGAGAATGAGGGCCCTCGTCAACCAAACCAACACAGAACTGGCACTATTAACCGCCTTACGCTGTTGCATATGTTGGAGGTGGGGGGGGGGGGGTATATGAGCATCTATGGACATGTCCGGAGTGCAAGAAAGATACCCCAACAGATAACTAACTAACCATCCATCAGCTGACCACTTCGAACTTCGACAGCAAGTTCTACCTGGCAACCCATTATAGTAGTTCTGCCAGAGTCTTCCGTGTCCGTAATTGAAGTGCTGTCAACATTTGCACATACGTCTGTGGCTTTGGGAATAGTCCGACGTGCAGTTTCATGATTCCCCGATATTACAGGGTCTAGGGTTCGAAATCAACCGTGGACGATTTGGCACCATGCCGTCTTGCGTTGATTTCTATGGTATGTAACGAAGGCTATGGCACGCCACAGAACAAAATTGTCTAGTAAATCACAAACAGCCTGTAAACACTTGAGTGGACTGCCACGTCCTGTAAAGGACATCCAGCATACTTTCATCTGTTGCCCTCAGTGGCTTGCTGGCCGTCTGTGGTCACCTGCTGAGAGAGGACACAACTGTTGAGCACCCATTAACGCTGTACGGTTGAAATAAACTCTCTGACAGAAAAACGAGTGTCACGATCCTTCTGGAATCAAATGGCACTATCCCTCAAGAAACGAATGACATCCTTCAGGAAACAAATAATACAATCCTTCAGGAAACAAATAATACAATCCTTCAGGAAACAAATAATACAATCCTTCAGGAAACAAATAATACAATCCTTCAGGAAACAAATAATACAATCCTTCAGGAAACAAATAATACAATCCTTCAGGAAACAAATAATACAATCCTTCAGGAAACAAATACAACTAAATCAGTTAAATTAGATGTAGATGTAGATTTCCATTGTAGGCTCGTGGGAGTCAGGGGTACAGTAATTGATATGTAGTTTGGAGAATATTAATTGAACGTACTATCGAAGTGAACAAAGATCCACATCTTTGCTGTATTGATTACACAAAGGCTTCCGATAAAGTAAGACATGTCAACATGATGAAGATGCTTCCCGATCCACAAATTGATGGGACAGACCTTGGTAAAAATCATATGCTGGAAGCATCAAGGTGCCCATAAAGATTTCTAATGATTGAAAATGTGATTTCTCAGGAAGATGCAAAGAAGCCATGGACACACAGAAAAGGAAATGAGCAAGTCCTCCCAGAAGTAAATGATAACCGTAAACTGATTATAGACATTAGACGTAGACAGTCAAGATTTCTTGGGTACGTTATGAGTTGAGTTGAGTTGAGTTGAGCTAAGAACCGACATCACCGCACTCAGAACATGCCCATACGCGTTCCGTCCCCTCGTTCAACAGTCAGCGAAGAGTCATACTACTAATCGTTCCCGTCGTTATCTGATTGAAAGTTCTCCTGGTCTTCCCTCTCAGTTTTGAGATTATTCCAGAACCCATGCTGATCCCCGCAATCTCTTGCTTTCCACATACGAGTTCTCAATTTGTTCTACGGTGTGGTTTAGTAGAGACAAGACCACGGAGCTGATCCACGACTCTGGTGATCGTGCGAGATGGCGAAATATGACCGCCTGCATTTATCGGCATGTCATTTGATGATGATGATGACGAACCGCTACAAATAAAACCAGATCGGGAACTCTTCTTTATCGTGCTGGGCCGTGCTAATTGGTGCAGCTGGCTTGTGACGTCAGTCTGCAGAATTTGAGAAGCCTTAGACCAGGTCGTGTGGACATTGAGCCGGTCTAACAGCTGATTGATGTGAGTACAAACAATAGCAGGTGAAGACATAGATCCTCTCTAACACCACTCACGTCTGTCATAATTATCATCATCTCGTGCCATGTCGATAAGCATGGGCGGTCATGTTTCGCCAGTTTCACAGAATCATCAGAGTCACGTATTTATTAGCTCCGTGTTGACGTGTTCTTGTGTCGACCCATGCATCGTGGCCAAGCCATCCAGATATTTTACTTCTATGCCTTCCCCTTGTTCTTTTCCAATCAATCTTACCAGTTGTCACCAAGCTCTCTAGTTTATTTCTTCGAATAACGTGTCCAAAAAATGTTGACTGACTACGTCTTATTCCTTTAATCAGTTTACAGTTTTCATTTGTTTCTTGTAGGACTTGCTCATTTGTTTTTCTGTCTGTCCATGGTATTTTTTTCATTTTTCTCAGAATTACATTTTCACAACCATTTGATGTTTTTTTTTCGGCTTGTCTACTCATTGCCCGCGTCTGTAGACACCGTGTTCATGTGTCAATGTCGCAATCTTCTGGCCTGTCGTTGTGTGCTGCCCTGTCGCTGTGTGCTGCCCTGTCGCTGTGTGCTGCCCTGTCGCTGTGTGCTGCCCTGTCGCTGTGTGCTGCCCTGTCGCTGTGTGCTGCCCTGTCGCTGTGTGCTGCCCTGTCGCTGTGTGCTGCCCTGTCGTTGTGTGCTGCCCTGTCGCTGTGTGCTGCCCTGTCGTTGTGTGCTGCCCTGTCTCTGTGTGCTGCCCTGTCTCTGTGTGCTGCCCTGTCGTTGTATGCTGCCCTGTCGTTGTGTGCTGCCCTGTCGCTTGTGTGCTGCCCTGTCTCTGTGTGCTGCCCTGTCGTTGTGTGCTGCCCTGTCGCTGTGTGCTGCCCTGTCGCTGTGTGCTGCCCTGTCGCTGTGTGCTGCCCTGTCGTTGTGTGCTGCCCTGTCGTTGTGTGCTGCCCTGTCGTTGTGTGCTGCCCTGTCGCTGTGTGCTGCCCTGTCGCTGTGTGCTGCCCTGTCGCTGTGTGCTGCCCTGTCGCTGTGTGCTGCCCTGTCGCTGTGTGCTGTCCTGTCGCTGTGTGCTGCCCTGTCGCTGTGTGCTGCCCTGTCGCTGTGTGCTGCCCTGTTGCTGTGTGCTGCCCTGTCGTTGTGTGCTGCCCTGTCGTTGTGTGCTGCCCTGTCGTTGTGTGCTGCCCTGTCGTTGTGTGCTGCCCTGTCGCTGTGTGCTGCCCTGTCGCGTGCTGCCCTGTCGCTGTGTGCTGCTCCTGTCGCTGTGTGCTGTCCCTGTCGCTGTGTGCTGCCCTGTCGCTTGTGTGCTGCCCTGTCGTTGTGTGTGCTGCCCTGTCGCTGTGTGCTGTGTGTGCTGCCCTGTCGCTGTGTGCTGTGTGTGCTGCCCTGTCGCTGTCGGCTGTGTGGCTGCCTGTCGCTGTGTGCTGCCCTGTCGCTGTGTGCTGTGTGTGCTGCCCTGTCGCTGTGTGCTGCCCTGTCGCTGTGTGCTGCCCTGTCGTTGTGTGCTGCCCTGTCGCTGTGTGCTGCCCTGTCGCTGTGTGCTGTGTGTGCTGCCCTGTCGCTGTGTGCTGCCCTGTCGCTGTGTGCTGTCCTGTCGCTGTGTGCTGCCCTGTCGCTGTGTGCTGCCCTGTCGTTGTGTGCTGCCCTGTCGCTGTGTGCTGTCCTGTCGCTGTGTGCTGTCCTGTCGCTGTGTGCTGCCCTGTCGCTGTGTGCTGCACTGTCGCTGTGTGCTGCCCTGTCGCTGTGTGCTGTCCTGTCGCTGTGTGCTGCCCTGTCGCTGTGTGCTGCCCTGTTGCTGTGTGCTGCCCTGTCGTTGTGTGCTGCCCTGTTGCTGTGACATCCAGAAAATGTTAATGCTTGTAATATCAAATATATATATACGTCTTCCACAACCATTTGACAATAATATCCTTTGACATTGTCTAATATCGCCTTCATTGTAAACATTAAAAGTGTTTTGCATATCCTTTACAGGACATCGCTGTCATCATCAGCATCTTTCAGCTGATTGTTGATTTCCCGGCAAGATTACGCTCAGTAGTTTGCCATTACTTTCTGAGCGACCGGCTCAATACTCTCATAAGTCACTGGTGCGACTCGAACCGCTTCCAGTTCTCGTGCGCTCACGGAGAAAGCTGCTAACCTCTCGGTCAGGGAGACCGGCCATTGTAAACATGGTAATGGAAAATACCAAACGTCAGTATGATTCACGTTTGCAAAACTGTATATAAGTGGGTCGTGTATGTGTTTGGGTTATGTTCTTTGGTGTATGTTATTTAAGGTTTTTTTTTTTCAATTTGGGCTTAGAAGACAGATGTAGACGGATTATGTGTTCAATTCTGTATAATTTCATGTCTCTGCTCTGCAGAAAGACGGCATAATAACAGCAAACCAGCTGGATGTGGAAGAGTTCGGGTCTCTACGGCAATATCAACCATGTCTGCACGCAGAACTTCTGACACCTGGAGGTCGTGGCGCCATCAGCCGACCAGCCAGAACCAATGAGATCAGTGTAGTCAACACCGGCTCGTCACGTGACTTACTGCAACTAGAGACAAAAGTAGCCGTCAGTAACAGTACAAACAACAACAGCAATACAATCAACATCAATACGAACAACAACAACAACGATATGGCAATTAAGGTGAAAGGTCACCAAGCGGGTGATTGTCACACGAAGCGCGTGTTGTACTCACGACACGGAATCAGGTCTGTGTGGGAGTTGTATGTGACCTCGAGATTATTTGATCCTAAATCTGGCTACACTCTGTCTGATTTCCTTAACCTTTACATCGCCAGGTGCGAGTTACGTGACTCATCGCAACAATATAATCTAACCAGAAATCAGGACATTGGTGTAGTTGCTCAGACACACCGCGGAAATAGAGACGTGACAGAAAGTCAAAACATCATCAATAGATTGGCAAGTGATGCTGACGACACACCCCAATGTTTACATGACTGTCAGTCAAACACATGCAACAGGCTTGGCAACAGAAGTCTCCAGTCAACACGTAAGTCGTTGACGTGTCGCTATGACAATGGCGACACCAAACAACAAACAGAACATAGCTCAAGAGTGTCCCAATCAACGGCCAACACAATCACAAGTAGAAGAAATAGCTGCAGAAATAATACAACCTCCCACGAACAGCTGACAACACCCGAAAGTAAGAAGTCAGAACTGAGTCCTAACCGCAGTAGCTCAAACAGCTACAGACAGTGTGGTGATCTATCCCTGGACACCGCTCAAGTTAACCCCAGGAGAATCAAGTGCCAATTTCCAGACAAACCTAACATTGGAGGTTCTTCAAGTCACGGAATGGTATCTACTTTGTTGTCGGAGATCAAGAGTTCCAGCCCTACAGGAGACACGAAACAACGAGCAGCAAAGAACGATTGTAGATGCTCGGGTCAGACAGCCAGCTCGGTGTCCACTCACAACATGCCATGGAACAATGAGTCTGGGGCGTCGGTAAGTATTGTAACAAAGCTTAGCTCGTAGATTATTGGTCGGTAAGTATTGTAACAAAACTTAGCTCGTATATTATTGGTCGGTAAGTATTGTAACAAAGCTTAGCTCCTAGATTACTGGTTAGCACTTAGGAAGCTACGCATGTTTCAAGATCATGAAGAGTTCAAAGCCAAGTGGAGAATCACTTTGACGCACAAAGTGATTTTTCGATCGATTGATAGACTGATTATTGATGTATTGATAACTCAATCGAGCCATACAGAACACCCAAGTGTCTTGGGAAACGAGCAGACGGAGTTTTGTTGGTGGGCGATAAGGCAGATGTTGTCAGCGTCATTTGGGGTCATGTATATAGTTGCTTGCTTGCTTGCTTGCTTGTGTTCATTGGCTTGAGCTCCAACGTGAAGTCCTGTATGTTGGATGAAGGCATCCTATTGTCCAACATCAGTATGATGTCATACAGGACCTGAGGTTTGCGTGAGTATCTGTTGTCCCATGTCTGGCTTATTGGTGTGCAGACTGGTGGTTCCTCGCCTACAGGCAGACACTCTCCGACTTCAGAGGAATCGGCGATCCTACTGACTTTAGCCAGGACCCCGAAGGGACCTGTTGCCCAGGACGCCCGACGAGGACGCGTCAATAGGTCTTGGCCAGTATATAACCCGGCCCTGGTGCCTTGGAACACCTCTGCGTCCCATGTACATAGTGTTGAGAATTGATTGATTGATTGATTGATTTAGGAATCGACATCACAGCATTCGGGGTATTCCCATAAGCGCTCCGTCCCCATCCTCAGCAGCCAGCGAAGAGTTCCAACACTAATAGTACCAGTAGCAATCTGATTATATGTCCGTCTCGTCTTTCCTCTGACGAATTTCCTCTGTTGAGAATATCATGGCCTGAAGAGAATGGCGCTGCAGGGTGCGAATAGAGGATCTTGCCAATATTCAGAAGTTCGAGGAAAGGCCAGACATACACATAATCAGCCTGCAACTGTTAACATTAGAATTAGGACTCTTCGCTTGTTTCCGAAGGTGCGCGTGTGAGAATATCCCAAGTGCTGTGGTGTCGGTTCTTGACTTAACTAAACTCACCTGAATCAAGCTGTAGGAGCTGAAAGAACTGGGGACTTTAAATTCTTGCTCCAACCCCTTAGACAAACAGAAGTCCCTGTATATCCCCAAACCTATCCATGGATGCTAATCATCTACCATCATCGTTAAGAATTTAGATGATTCTCTTGCAATCTCGCAACATCAAACGTGTATAGTACTCAGCAATCTTCGTTAAGAGGTGATCATAGTTGATTGTGTGTGACCAACGTTCAATTGTAACGTGTGGCGGTGAACTCTGTACAATTAATCAACAAGCAAACCATTCCCCGGAGGCCTCGGAGATGTTGTTGTACATAAAAATGTGGACACTTCATTGTACAGCTAAATGTCTTTAAAAAATTAAACTGGGACAATTTGATAACTTATCACAAAAATTTGGTAGTCGTTTTGTGGCCACATTATTAATACAGAAGAACGGGAACATGTGACAACTGGACAGATGACTCTGGTCCGTCTTTTCTCATTGCACGGATTGATGTCCGCACACGAATTGATACATGCTGTTAGTGATTACATCTCGAGGAGTATAAAACTCCACGCTACTCAGCAAGATACTTGTTAATAGTGATCTATTAATTAATGATATTCATATATGATGTTTTTATCATTCCCAGCAATCATGTGACTACTTTGTGCATGTTTTCCGTCCAGACAACCAACATTTATTGTGTGTAATCTTCAACAGGGACACGGACTGGAGAACAGGGCAAATGCGAGTGATGGCGACAACAGTCTTGCCACAAGCTGGGAACGGTCAGTTAAAGTTTCTGTTAGATTGTGTGCAACATGAAGATTCTGATTTTATTTCATGATTGCTTTTCTTCCTTTTCCCCGTTTTCACTCAGACCTTCACACGAATGTCTCTAATGAACACAACAGTTCATTTCCAATTCATGACATTCCCGTAGATTTTGGTGGAATTAAGTTGGCTCTTGCCTTATTCGTTTGCATTCATTATTGTTGGTTGTACAAGACTCGTGATGGTAACTGCCGACGTGGGTATTGTCATACACTCAAATCCGAGATACCAATAGTAGACTTTTGATAGGAAGTATATTCCAGTCTGTTGTGTCCTGTTGGCTATTGTCCTACACACAAACATCCCAGGTACCAATATTAGACTTGCGATAGGGATGATTGTTCAGTCTCTTGTGTCCTTTTTGCTATCTAACATTTATGAGGTGATCTTGTCTTGACAGATGATGAAAGGCACCATTTTCTTACGGTCAGGGTTGTATTTTTAATTCATTATTTCCAGATGGATGGTGGCGAGCTAACTGGTATCGATACTGCCATTTCAAACACCTTTGTACGGGAGGGAAGCTGAATTTGCTACTGCTGTTGTCGTTGTTGACTAGGCTACCGCCTGACAGTTTACCACAACAAGCAATGATAAACGATAGACAGAGGGAATAACAGAGTCAATCGGAATCTCGATATATGAAGCCCAATAACGGGCACTTTTTCGCTATGTATTCTTCACCTCGACCCGCAAGATACAAGAGGGGACAAATGAGATGATGATGTTATTGTTGCTGTTTTTTTGCTGTTTGTTGTCATCGTTGTTGTTGCGACAGCCTCGTGTCACGTTCATCAGTCATGAACGAATGTGTGCACTGGGGGATGCTGTTGTTTTGTTTTGATCGTGTTAGGAAACGTTGACCATCTACATAGACAATACTTAATACAGTTTAACCTCTGAACTGTTACAGTCGCTCTCCTTCTGTCTTCTTTAGTAATGTCCCCATCATTGTTAATTATGGAGCCAAGGTATTCCAAGTGTGTGCCACTTTAATGTGTTCATTGTTAATTATTGAGCCAAGGTATTCCAAGTGTGTGCCACTTTAATGTGTTCATTGTTAATTATTGAGCCAAGGCATTCCAAGTGTGTCCCACTTTAATGTGTTCATTGTTGTTTGTAATGTTTGGTTGACATGTAATTTTGTCTGTATGACATAGAATTTTCCTTTAAGTTCAGAAAAGGGATTTACATGTTCACATTGTGTGCAGACAGATGACATTATCTGTTCTAATCCGTCAGCACTGTTTATGGGGAGGACCGTGTCAACTGCATATATGACTTCTGGAACTGGATTTCCATCACTTGTGAATTGATCAAACCTAACAAAGGTCTCATCCGTCTCAAACATATTTGACATCTTTATTTTCTGCATAGATGTAGATCTTGCCCGGGGAGAGACTGTAATCCTGTCTAACCCGCCTCTGTGCCTCATTCTAGTGAAATGTTTCATCAGCTACTCTAACGTTTGCTTGTTGTTACTGATATGGTTCACTTATGTAGGTCACGTGTGCTGGAAGCCCATTGTCTCTCATGGTACTCGACAAGTTCTAATGGTGAACACAGTCGAAGGCCTGTCCATGAAACAAACATTTACGGTTATGGTGCCTTGTTCCTTTGCTGTCTCTCAAACCTGTCTGTATTTCTTTTATTTCAACTTCTTCCTTTCAATTCTCGTCATGCGGATATATAAAGGGAGTTTGCAAGCGCTACTTATTAATGCGATGGTAGATAGGATAGCTGGGGTACAGTTTAGCGTGTCCTTGCTCTATGACAGGCTACAGTTGAATATATCCTTGCTCTAGTACAGGGATGTAGATAAGCATGAATGTGTTGGTGCCCATATTTTGAGACTGGATCTGCGGGGAACCAGACAGTCATGAGAAATTCTTCTCAAAGGGAATATAAAATCAAGACTACCAATCTGGCAGCTAAGTTCACTATAAGCTAGGATCACAGTCTCGTCTTTAATATCCTGTTGACAGCCAGAAAAGAGATCGAAAGACTCTGGAAATCTCATTTTCAATTTGATGGTCTCTTTGGCCATACAACCCCAACACATGTTCCTTCAACAAACAGTTTGAATTTCTTTTATTAACCTGGGCTTAGCACGTCTATTATTCACAATTCTCTATTTATGTAATATCTTTTTCTTTATTTTCTGCCCATCCCACCTGTCTTCCCAACAGAATTTAGCCACTTCACAACACTTATTTTACACTTTACTCACTACGTCACTTCCGATTAGCTTACCTATACTGTATAGTTAAGTAGCTTGATTTTTCAGCCCTAGGCTTCAGACAAGAAAAGTTACTTTCTTTGTTTTAAGTTGTAGTTGTATCTTATTTTTGTATCCTGTAAAATCTTTCTAACCGAGACGTATATTTTGCCACATTTGTTTGTGTTCTTGCAAAGCTGATTTCTTTATGTTTGCAGTTTTACAGCAGCCCAACCCAACTGATTTCTTGTCCTCATCTAATCTTACATCTGGTATTTTTTTCCGTCTTGTCTTTTCACTTTCATTTCCACTATATAACATTGTACTGCACACTAGACTGCCACAGAACCACGGACATGGGACTCTGGTCTCTGCTCATGTACCTGATCTTTACCCTTGTTGCAGAAGAAGGTCTGTTGTTAAAGCATCGCCGTCTGCAGCTTCTGTTGGCAGTTCAGTGACGTCAGAGCCTGGACTTCCAGTGGTGATAGAGGTGCAAGAGGCAGCCGATCAAGGAGAACACGCTGACGAAATGAGACGGTAGGCAGCACCTGACTTCCCTGCTACATCATTTCCTTATAACCTATGCATTTGCTGTAGAGACGGTAGGCAGCACCTGACTTCCCTGCTACATCATTTCCTCATAACCTATGCATTTGCTGTAGAGACGGTAGGCAGCACCTGACTTCCCTGCTACATCATTTCCTCATAACCTATGCATTTGCTGTAGAGACGGTAGGCAGCACCTGACTTCCCTGCTGCATTCATTTCCTCATAACCTATGCATTTGCTGTAGAGACGGTAGGCAGCACCTGACTTCCCTGCTACATCATTTCCTCATAACCTATGCATTTGCTGTAGAGACGGTAGGCAGCACCTGACTTCCCTGCTACATCATTTCCTCATAACCTATGCATTTGCTGTAGAGACGGTAGGCCGCACCTGACTTCCCTGCTACATCATTTCCTCAGTAACCTATGCATTTGCTGTAGAGACGGTAGGCAGCACCTGACTTCCCTGCTACATCATTTCCTCATAACCTATGCATTTGCTGTAGAGACGGTAGGCAGCACCTGACTTCCCTGCTACATCATTTCCTCATAACCTATGCATTTGCTGTAGAGACGGTAGGCAGCACCTGACTTCCCTGCTACATCATTTCCTCATAACCTATGCATTTGCTGTAGAGACGGTAGGCAGCACCTGACTTCCCTGCTACATCATTTCCTCATAACCTATGCATTTGCTGTAGAGACGGTAGGCAGCACCTGACTTCCCTGCTACATCATTTCCTCATAACCTATGCATTTGCTGTAGAGACGGTAGGCAGCACCTGACTTCCCTGCTACATCATTTCCTCATAACCTATGCATTTGCTGTAGAGACGGTAGGCAGCACCTGACTTCCCTGCTACATCATTTTCTCATAACCTATGCATTTGCTGTAGAGACGGTAGGCAGCACCTGACTTCCCTGCTACATCATTTTCTCATAACCTATGCATTTGCTGTAGAGACGGTAGGCAGCACCTGACTTCCCTGCTACATCATTTCCTCATAACCTATGCATTTGCTGTAGAGACGGTAGGCAGCACCTGACTTCCCTGCTACATCATTTCCTCATAACCTATGCATTTGCTGTAGAGACGGTAGGCAGCACCTGACTTCCCTGCTCACACTCATTTCCTCAGAACCTATGCATTTGCTGTAGAGACGGTAGGCAGCACCTGACTTCCCTGCTACATCATTTCCTCATAACCTATGCATTTGCTGTAGAGACGGTAGGCAGCACCTGACTTCCCTGCTACATCATTTCCTCATAACCTATGCATTTGCTGTAGAGACGGTAGGCAGCACCTGACTTCCCTGCTACATCATTTCCTCATAACTTATGCATTTGCTGTAGAGACGGTAGGCAGCACCTGACTTCCCTGCTACATCATTTCCTCATAACCTATGCATTTGCTGTAGAGACGGTAGGCAGCACCTGACTTCCCTGCTACATCATTTTCCTCATAACCTGTGCATTTGCTGTAGAGACGGTAGGCAGCACCTGACTTCCCTGCTACATCATTTCCTCATAACCTATGCATTTGCTGTAGAGACGGTAGGCAGCACCTGACTTCCCTGCTACATCATTTCCTCATAACCTATGCATTTGCTGTAGAGACGGTAGGCAGCACCTGACTTCCCTGCTACATCATTTCCTCATAACCTGTGCATTTGCCTTTAGAGACGGTAAGGCAGCACCTGACTTCCCTGCTACATCATTTCCTCATAACCTATGCACTTGCTGTAGAGACGGTAGGCAGCACCCTGACTTCCCTGCTACATCATTTCCTCATAACCTGTGCATTTGCTGTAGAGACGGTAGGCAGCACCTGACTTCCCTGCTACATCATTTCCTCATAACCTGTGCATTTGCTGTAGAGACGGTAGGCAGCACCTGACTTCCCTGCTACATCATTTCCTCATAACCTGTGCATTTGCTGTAGAGACGGTAGGCAGCACCTGACTTCCCTGCTACATCATTTCCTCATAACCTAGCACTTGCTGTAGAGACGGTAGGCAGCACCTGACTTCCCTGCTACATCATTTCCTCATAACCTGTGCACTTGCTGTAGAGACGGTAGGCAGCACCTGACTTCCCTGCTACATCATTTCCCTCATAACCTGTGCATTTGCTGTAGAGACGGTAGGCAGCACCTGACTTCCCTGCCTACATCATTTCCTCATAACCTGTGCATTTGCTGTAGAGACGGTAGGCAGCACCTGACTTCCCTGCTACATCATTTCCTCATAACCTGTGCATTTTGCTGTAGAGACGGTAGGCAGCACCTGACTTCCCTGCTACATCATTCCCTCATAACCTGTGCATTTGCTGTAGAAGACTGGTAGGCCAGCACCTGACTTCCCTGCTACATCATTTCCTCATAACCTTGGCATTTGCTGTAGAGACGGTAGCAGCACCTGACTTCCCTGCTACATCATTTCCTCATAACCTGTGCACTTGCTGTAGAGACGGTAGGCAGCACCTGACTTCCCTGCTACATCATTTCCTCATAACCTGATGCACTTGCTGTAGAGACGGTAGGCAGCACCTGACTTCCCTGCTACATCATTTCCTCATAACCTAGTGCCTTTGCTGTAGAGACGGTAGGCAGCACCTGACTTTCCCTGCTACATCATTTCCTCATAACCTGTGCATTTGCTGTAGAGACGGTAGGCAGCACCTGACTTCCCTGCTACATCATTTCCTCATAACCTGTGCACTTGCTGTAGAGACGGTAGGCAGCACCTGACTTCCCTGCTACATCATTTCCTCATAACCTGTGCATTTGCTGTAGAGACGGTAGGCAGCACCTGACTTCCCTGCTACATCATTTCCTCATAACCTGTGCATTTGCTGTAGAGACGTAGCAGCACCTGACTTCCCTGCTACATCATTTCCTCATAACCTGTGCATTTGCTGTAGAGACGGTAGGCAGCACCTGACTTCCCTGCTACATCATTTCCTCATAACCCTAGTGCATTTGCTGTAGAGACGGTAGGCAGCACCTGACTTCCCTGCTACATCATTTCCTCATAACCTGTGCATTTGCTGTAGAGACGGTAGGCAGCACCTGACTTCCCTGCTACATCATTTCCTCATAACCTATGCATTTGCTGTAGAGACGGTAGGCAGCACCTGACTTCCCTGCTACATCATTTCCTCATAACCTGTGCATTTGCTGTAGAGACGGTAGGCAGCACCTGCACTTCCCTGCTACATCATTTCCTCATAACCTGTGCATTTGCTGTAGAGACGGTAGGCAGCACCTGACTTCCTGCTACATCATTTCCTCATAACCTGTGCATTTGCTGTAGAGACGGTAGGCAGCACCTGACTTCCCTGCTACATCATTTCCTCATAACCTGTGCATTTGCTGTAGAGACGGTAGGCACGCACCTGACTTCCCTGCTACATCATTTCCTCATAACCTGTGCATTTGCTGTAGAGACGGTAGGCAGCACCTGACTTCCCTGCCTACATCATTTCCTCATAACCTGTGCATTTGCTGTAGAGACGGTAGGCAGCACCTGACTTCCCTGCTACATCATTTCCTCTAACCTATGCATTTGCTGTAGAGACGGTAGGCAGCACCTGACTTCCCTGCTACATCATTTCCTCATAACCTATGCACTTTGCTGTAGAGACGGTAGGCAGCACCTGACTTCCCTGCTACATCATTTCCTCATAACCTATGCACTTTGCTGTAGAGACGGTAGGCAGCACCTGACTTCCCTGCTACATCATTTCCTCATAACCTATGCACTTTGCTGTAGAGACGGTAGGCAGCACCTGACTTCCCTGCTACATCATTTCCTCATAACCTGTGCATTTGCTGTAGAGACGGTAGGCAGCACCTGACTTCCCTGCTACATCATTTCCTCATAACCTATGCACTTGCTGTAGAGACGGTAGGCAGCACCTGACTTCCCTGCTACATCATTTCCTCATAACCTGTGCATTTGCTGTAGAGACGGTAGGCAGCACCTGACTTCCCTGCTACATCATTTCCTCATAACCTGTGCATTTGCTGTAGAGACGGTAGGCAGCACCTGACTTCCCTGCTACATCATTTCCTCATAACCTATGCATTTGCTGTAGAGACGGTAGGCAGCACCTGACTTCCCTGCTACATCATTTCCTCATAACCTGTGCATTTGCTGTAGAGACGGTAGGCAGCACCTGACTTCCCTGCTACATCATTTCCTCATAACCTGTGCATTTGCTGTAGAGACGGTAGGCAGCACCTGACTTCCCTGCTACATCATTCCTCATAACCTGTGCACTTGCTGTAGAGACGGTAGGCAGCACCTGACTTCCCTGCTACATCATTTCCTCATAACCTGTGCATTTGCTGTAGAGACGGTAGGCAGCACCTGACTTCCCTGCTACATCATTTCCTCATAACCTGTGCACTTGCTGTAGAGACGGTAGGCAGCACCTGACTTCCCTGCTACATCATTTCCTCATAACCTGTGCATTTGCTGTAGAGACGGTAGGCAGCACCTGACTTCCCTGCTACATCATTTCCTCATAACCTATGCATTTGCTGTAGAGACGGTAGGCAGCACCTGACTTCCCTGCTACATCATTTCCTCATAACCTATGCATTTGCTGTAGAGACGGTAGGCAGCACCTGACTTCCCTGCTACATCATTTCCTCATAACCTGTGCATTGCTGTAGAGACGGTAGGCAGCACCTGACTTCCCTGCTACATCATTTCCTCATAACCTGTGCATTTGCTGTAGAGACGGTAGGCAGCACCTGACTTCCCTGCTACATCATTTCCTCATAACCTGTGCATTTGCTGTAGAGACGGTAGGCAGCACCTGACTTCCCTGCTACATCATTTCCTCATAACCTATGCATTTGCTGTAGAGACGGTAGGCAGCACCTGACTTCCCTGCTACATCATTTCCTCATAACCTGTGCATTTGCTGTAGAGACGGTAGGCAGCACCTGACTTCCCTGCTACATCATTTCCTCATAACCTGTGCATTTGCTGTAGAGACGGTAGGCAGCACCTGACTTCCCTGCTACATCATTTCCTCATAACCTGTGCACTTGCTGTAGAGACGGTAGGCAGCACCTGACTTCCCTGCTACATCATTTCCTCATAACCTGTGCACTTGCTGTAGAGACGGTAGGCAGCACCTGACTTCCCTGCTACATCATTTCCTCATAACCTATGCATTTGCTGTAGAGACGGTAGGCAGCACCTGACTTCCCTGCTACATCATTTCCTCATAACCTGATGCATTTGCTGTAGAGACGGTAGGCAGCACCTGACTTCCCTGCTACATCATTTCCTCATAACCTATGCATTTGCTGTAGAGACGGTAGGCAGCACCTGACTTCCCTGCTACATCATTTCCTCATAACCTGTGCACTTGCTGTAGAGACGGTAGGCAGCACCTGACTTCCCTGCTACATCATTTCCTCATAACCTATGCATTTGCTGTAGAGACGGTAGGCAGCACCTGACTTCCCCTGCTACATCATTCCTCATAACTGTGCACTTGCTGTAGAGACGGTAGGCAGCACCTGACTTCCCTGCTACATATCATTTCTCATAAACCTATGCATTTGCTGTAGAGCGGTAGCAGCACCTGACTTCCCTGCTACATCATTTCTCATAACCTGTGCATTTGCTGTAGAGACCGGTTAGCAGCACCTGACTTCCTGCTACATCATTTCCTCATAACCTATGCATTTGCTGTAGAGACGGTAGGCAGCACCTGACTTCCCTGCTACATCATTTCCTCATAACTGTGCACTTGCTGTAGAGACGGTAGGAGCAGCACCTGACTTCCCTGCTACATCATTTCCTCATAACCTGATGCATTGCTGTAGAGACGGTATGCAGCACCTGACTTCCCTGCTACATCCATTTCCTCATAACCTAGGCATTGCTGTAGAGACGGTAGGCAGCACCTGAACTTCCCTGCTACATCATTTCCTCATAACCTATGCATTTGCTGTAGGAGACGGTAGGCAGTCACCTGACTTCCCTGCTACATCATTTCCTCATAACTGTGCACTTTGCTGTAGAGACGGTAGGCAGCACCTGACTTCCCTGCTACATCATTTCCTCATAACCGTGCATTTGCTGTAGAGACGGTAGGCAGCACCTGACTTCCCTGCTACATCATTTCCTCATAACCTGTGCACTTGCTGTAGAGACGGTAGGCAGCACCTGACTTCCCTGCTACAATCATTTCCTCATAACCTATGCATTTGCTGTAGAGACTGTAGGCAGCACCTGACTTCCCTGCTACATCATTTCCTCATAACCTATGCATTTGCTGTAGAGACTGTAGGCAGCACCTGACTTCCCTGCTACATCATTTCCTCATAACCTATGCATTTGCTGTAGAGACGGTATGCAGCACCTGACTTCCCTGCTACATCATTTCCTCATAACCTATGCATTTGCTGTAGAGACGGTAAGGCAGCACCTGACTTCCCTGCTACATCATTTCCTCATAACCTGTGCATTTGCTGTAGAGACGGTAGGCAGCACCTGACTTCCCTGCTACATCATTTCCTCATAACCTATGCATTTGCTGTAGAGACGGTAGGCAGCACCTGACTTCCCTGCTACATCATTTCCTCATAACCTATGCATTTGCTGTAGAGACGGTAGGCAGCACCTGACTTCCCTGCTACATCATTTCCTCATAACCTGTGCACTTGCTGTAGAGACGGTAGGCAGCACCTGACTTCCCTGCTACATCATTTCCTCATAACCTATGCATTTGATGTAGAGACGGTAGGCAGCACCTGACTTCCCTGCTACATCATTTCCTCATAACCTATGCATTTGCTGTAGAGACGGTAGGCAGCACCTGACTTCCCTGCTACATCATTTCCTCATAACCTATGCATTTGCTGTAGAGACGGTAGGCAGCACCTGACTTCCCTGCTACATCATTTCCTCATAACCTATGCATTTGCTGTAGAGACGGTAGGCAGCACCTGACTTCCCTGCTACATCATTTCCTCATAACCTGTGCATTTGCTGTAGAGACGGTAGGCAGCACCTGACTTCCCTGCTACATCATTTCCTCATAACCTATGCATTTGCTGTAGAGACGGTAGGCAGCACCTGACTTCCCTGCTACATCATTTCCTCATAACCTATGCATTTGCTGTAGAGACGGTAGGCAGCACCTGACTTCCCTGCTACATCATTTCCTCATAACCTATGCATTTGCTGTAGAGACGGTAGGCAGCACCTGACTTCCCTGCTACATCATTTCCTCATAACCTATGCATTTGCTGTAGAGACGGTAGGCAGCACCTGACTTCCCTGCTACATCATTTCCTCATAACCTGTGCATTTGCTGTAGAGACGGTAGGCAGCACCTGACTTCCCTGCTACATCATTTCCTCATAACCTGTGCACTTGCTGTAGAGACGGTAGGCAGCACCTGACTTCCCTGCTACATCATTTCACTCATAACCTGTGCACTTGCTGTAGAGACGGTAGGCAGCACCTGACTTCCCTGCTACATCATTTCCTCATAACCTGTGCACTTGCTGTAGAGACGGTAGGCAGCACCTGACTTCCCTGCTACATCATTTCCTCATAACCTGTGCACTTGCTGTAGAGACGGTAGGCAGCACCTGACTTCCCTGCTACATCATTTCCTCATAACCTGTGCATTTGCTGTAGAGACGGTAGGCAGCACCTGACTTCCCTGCTACATCATTTCCTCATAACCTGTGCACTTGCTGTAGAGACGGTAGGCAGCACCTGACTTCCCTGCTACATCATTTCCTCATAACCTGTGCATTTGCTGTAGAGACGGTAGGCAGCACCTGACTTCCCTGCTACATCATTTCCTCATAACCTATGCATTTGCTGTAGAGACGGTAGGCAGCACCTGACTTCCCTGCTACATCATTTCCTCATAACCTATGCATTTGCTGTAGAGACGGTAGGCAGCACCTGACTTCCCTGCTACATCATTTCCTCATAACCTGTGCACTTGCTGTAGAGACGGTAGGCAGCACCTGACTTCCCTGCTACATCATTTCCTCATAACCTATGCATTTGCTGTAGAGACGGTAGGCAGCACCTGACTTCCCTGCTACATCATTTCCTCATAACCTGTGCATTTGCTGTAGAGACGGTAGGCAGCACCTGACTTCCCTGCTACATCATTTCCTCATAACCTGTGCACTTGCTGTAGAGACGGTAGGCATCACCTGACTTCCCTGCTACATCATTTCCTCATAACCTATGCATTTGCTGTAGAGCACTAACCAAAATTGTGTTTTGTTTTTCTTTTACATTACTATTGAACGTACCTCAAGTGGTGTTGTACCTCAGAGGCTAGAGTGTCGGACTTCATCGTGCATGCATATAATGTATGCTTTCTCTAGACACATTCATCGCAAGGTAACGGGCTGCATCTACCCGTGGGTACGTTTTCCTTTCTAATGGGATTCGACCGAAGTTAAGAGTAGCGCAACGAGCGTTATTTGGGGAGGAAAGATGCCAGACAACTCTTGCAACCTGTTGAATGTGGGTTAAAGGGAGGTAAACATGATAAAGGTGCATGATGTTACTTCATTAGTAATTGCCCTTGGTCCTCATTTGTCTTAGGGCAGTGGTTCTCAACCTTTTTTGGTCCGTTCCCCCCTCACCATATTTTTAGGACATCATTCCCCCCCCCCTTACCATATTTTTAGAACGTCATCCCCCCCCCCCTTTTGTATTTCCTCCCTAAAAATTTCCCCCTGCCCCTACACAGTATACGTAATAATTGAAGCTAAATTTAATAGCACATACTAAAACAAGTCAGACATCTACATAAAATGTGATTTGCGGATCTACTTATGTTATAAAATGAATTTCAGAAGGGTGATGCGTACAGAAGCGTAAAGTATGAAAGGAAAAAACAAGATCAAGTAATCGGTTCTTGTATTAACGCGATCTTGAAATAATCTTCATTCCCCCCCCCCCCCTGGAAAACCCAAAATTCCCCCCTGGGGGGAATTCCCCACCGGTTGAGAACCACTGTCTTAGGGGGATGGTAGCGTGTCGTGACTTCCTTTAAAATGTCGTCCCTGGAGTGAGGGGAGTCAACACCCACATTATAATATTTTTCCCTATCAATATCCTGGAGAATCCACCAGCTTCCGTCCAACACACTCCATCAGCCCATGGACACCTTTTCCTATCACTCTCTCACTGTCGTACTATGCCCCTCTCATACTTCCCCAACGCAACATATTCAACAACTCTTGCTTCTAAAAATAATAAAGATTAATTTATTAAAAGAAAAGTGTAATGTACGTGAGACGTGTATGCGAAGAAAATGTGTGATGTGTTCTATAATGTGTGTAGGATCGGACCCTCAGATAATAGCATAGTCAGTTCATCCTTGCAAGGACACACCACAGCACGTTAAGTCAGAACAAGTCCATCTCACCCGGTACTGTATCTCTCCTGCCGGACACCGACTGTCATCTGTAGCTACCTGGTAATCCATCTTCCTGATCATCCGAAATAGATACTGTTTGTAAATTACAGCTGATCATGGACCGGTTGCCCACTACGCACAAGTTCCTATCGGTCCTAAAAATTGTACGAATCCGTTGTTGTGTGTACTTAGGTATCACTGTTATTGTTAATATACTTGATCCTAACTATTGTCTATCTAGTTTCCAGTATCATGTCTTTTGTACTATTTCACTAGAATATATCACACCATGTGACTATTATATTTTAATGTTCTTGTTTAGTTACCAATGTTCTTATGCTGTGTGATGCATCAACAATCATCACCCATCTTAGGTGAACCTTAACACGCAGGAATCGTCATATTGGTTGGCTCTTCTGAGTCATGTTATGGTGAACCCTCCTGATTATGAGTCCAGTGTAAACATAATACCATCTTTCTTCTCGGACGTTATTCCTTTTTAGTAAGAAACATTTGAGTGTCCAACTGGTGTTATGTATAATTGAAGTTGCACTTCATCAAACCCAGTGTTGAACTTCCTCGTAACTGGTAAGGAACCTGTGAGAGAAACAACACATCTGGTGATAGTACTAGTCACTGATCCTACCGGCTGAGTGTAAGCCTATTGCCTTGCTCAGTTATTTTACAGCTAACTAAACTCTGTCATAGAGCATATTAGCTCCTCACCTACGTCCGAATCAGGCTATGACAAGGAAAGACCAATAACAGAGCGCAAACTTCAGTGGGCAACCCACTGAAAGATCCCTCCCCATTGAGCACTTTCCCCATCTCCCAACCCATCTTAAATCTCTCCAATTATCACCCCGCTATCCTATTCATCCTAGCAGAGCCAATTATCACTTCACTACTCTAACTAGTTTTCAACTAACAGTGCTAATCATCACACTCTAGTTTTAACAAGACTACTGCCTATATTAATTAGGACTAATTAGACTATATAACTACCTTATGCAAACTATCCTCATTCCCGGATGGCTGCTACACTTTGCCATAACGACACATGCTAGTTAATTTTAAATTAATCTAACACTGTAGAGCTCTCCCACAAACACGTCCATCCTAATCCACGGTTTTGGTCAACACTGTTTCTCCCAATCATGGTTTTTGGCAAACCGCCTAAAATTGGTCACGTGACGGTATTCTTTATGTCCACACAGGTGTTATTTTGGGCAGATCATCCCTTGTCAAGAATCTATCTTCCCTGGCTCAATCAATGTCAGAGTTGTCATCACTTGTTTTGACTCCAACACCAAGCTAGCGAGTTACTGTATGATCCCAACAACAGTTTTCAATAACAAGCCGCCATTTCGCTTGATGTCCGGAAACTCTAAATGACAGACGGGACTGTATTCTCCCGAGTTGGGCACTTCCGCTTGTCTCTGACTGTTTATGAACTGTCAAAGTGGTGTATAGATTCGTCTCACTCACTACCGGATGTTCCTATTGCCGACCAGATGTAAACATGTGCAGCTGCAACACATACTGTTTGTTCTGTATTTTGTACAACTGTTGTGGCCTAGAAAATATGCGCTAAGCAAACTTTCTGTATTATCATTATCTGGTTAACTCATGGCGATCTCGTGACATAGCGGCAGGCTATATTGTGGGACTCGCGGTACCCTAGTGGCCAACGCACTATGAAGGCCACAACTATAACAAACTGAATAAGAACAGCTAAACGAGGCCAAACAATATGGTTCAACAATCCACTCGAACCCAGTCAGACTCTGGGTATATTCAACTTTAAAATAATATACTGAATTGTAATATATAAAATGTGTGACCTTTGTAAAGTGTTGCTATCAAAACCAAGTTGATTTTTCCGGCAGAGTTACGTTTATCTGCCATTTTTCCTTAACGAGAATTCATCATTCAAATCAAAATTAACCCACTACTCCGCAGTCGACGCACAGGAAATTTGAGAGTCCGTGTGCTAAACCACTCGACCATTCTGACCTCTGAACAACATTTTTTTTTAAAAGGCATTCTGGGATTTATAGAACATCTATAAAACAGACATGCTGGGATCTATACAACATCTATAAAACAGACATGCTGGGATCTATACAACATCTATAAAACAGACATGCTGGGGTCTATAAATGCAGACATAGAATTAAAGAGAGCGGCACAAGGCAGACAACACTGGAATTACCAAGAAGCCTTACGACCAGCCCAATGGTTAAACTTCATGATGATGATGATGATGATGATGATGATGATGATGATGATGATGATGATGATGATGATGATGGTGGTGGAGATAATGATGACAATGGTGATGATGATGATGGTGATGATGATGATGATGATGATGATGATGATGATGTGATGGTGATATGGCGATGGTGGTAATGGTGATGATCGTGGTGGTGGTGATGATGATGGTGATGATGATGATGATGATGATGATGATGATGATGATGATGATGGTGGTGGTGGAGATAATGATGACAATGGTGATGATGATGATGATGATGATGATGATGATGATGATGATGATGATGATGATGATGATGATGATGATGATAACGTTGGTGATGATGATAATGAAGATGATGGTGGTGGAGATGATGATGATGACGTTGGTGGTGGTGGTGGTGGTGGTGGTGGTGGTGTGAAGGTGGTAGTGTTGGTGTTGGTCGTGATAATGATATGGTGGTACTGGTTATGATGTTGATGATGTACACTTATCTATCTTGTTACGCTAAGCTAATCTATCATGTAGTATTCAATGTTGTAAACATCTCCAAACTTGTTTGCTAACCTCATATTCGTGATCTGTGTCACAGAAAACCCTCCGCTGTTAGATCACCCACCACCCAGGCATCAGCCCGGAGATCGGGTTCTGCAAGGTCAGGTTCAGCCAAACAGAGGGACAAGAAAACGAAAACGAGGTACAGAAAACAAGGGAGTTATAAGAGAAGGTCGGTGTACAAGATATCCTGTTTAAATCAAATCAATTGTTCAGAGTGTGGGAACAGCGTCATATAGTCGTAAAAATATAAGGCACTGTAAATTATGTCATATTTTATATGTTGGTGTAAGGTCTCTGATATGACTGAGCTACCGTAATACAATAGACGGTACTGCCTGTTTTCTGTTAGCAGAGAAGATCCTAAGCTTTGGTCGGCAACCGGTCTAGGATCGAAGCTCCGGGCATTGATTTGCTGATCCGGCAGCTTCTGCAGCTTGTCTTGTTCCAGGCGTATTGGTGATATCTTTCCTCTGGAGTAAACTAGACAGACAGGCCGAGAGAGTTTTCATGCTGCATGGGGAAAAGATGGTCTCTAAGTTCAGCCCACGCCTTGTGCTATGGGGAAGTATAACTCCATTTTACAAACTATCGTCTATCAAGACGGCAAAGTTCCAGTCAAGCACACTCTGATTAAAATGATGTAGTTTATATTGTGAATATAACCTAAAATTTCCGCCTTTTTTGTATTAGCTCTTATTCTAGCATTTTTAGATTATAATCCGACCATGTTCGGTCAAATAATGACATCACACTTCGAGCATCACCTGGTCTATAAAACATGCGGCTAGCACCATATACCCATTTCGCCTGGATGTATGAGATAGAGCCCTTGACCTTGTCTTTACGTTTTCATCGACATTTAATGGCTAAAATATGCTTTAATATACTATCCCAAAGCTCGATGGTCAACGTCCATTTAAACATATGTTATCCTCTGTATCATAGGAAGACTATTGATGTTAAAGCACACCCCTCAGCAGCCTCGACAAGGGGCTCGGTCTCTGGCGTTAAAGTAGCCCATTTAGCAGGCTCAGATAGCAACTCAACCTCTGGTAGCAGGAGCTCGCCCTATGGTAGCAGCTCGGCATCTGAACAGTCGGTGACGTCAACAGATAAAGAGGCGGACCAACAGGGTCACAGAGATAGGACTGACAACCGCAGACGGTATGTGAATCTAAGACAGTTCATCCCCAATTAACAATTACTGAGTATACGTGTTTTGGCAGACTCTTAACACCGTGTTCATTGGCAGGTGGCAAGTTTTGTTTACCTCTAGAACGTCGTTTTCCTCAATGAATATATCAATTTTAATGGGAATGTCAGTCAGTTTTCATAAGCATGAATAAAATTAGTTGAACTGCGGTAGTCTTTGTTTCAGACAATGAAAAGTATCTTACGCAATAAGTCACTATCACTGAACATAAGAAGGCAACGGAGATGTGGTTCCTGGGGCGAATGTTGCGAATAAACTGGCCATCCAGGGTAACTAGCAGCGAATGCCAGAAAGAGGTAAATAAAAGTGGAACGATGTTCTTTGGTCATATAAGCAGAAGAGAGGCGGAGAAAATCTTCGTGACAACTGAAAAGATCTGTAAGAGAAGAGAAGGAGAGGAAGACCGAGAAACATGCATAAAACTATACTGCACGATATATATAAAACACACACACACACACACACATACACATATATATATGTTCTTAAACATATGAAAGCTGGCAAGGCCTCAGTTTCAGATAACATCACAAAATAAATGATTAAAGCTTTAGAAGAATATGGAATAGGTCAAGTCACCAGACTGCTGAACTCATTATATGATACCGGACATATACCTTCTGAATTATGTAATTCTGTATTTATTGCAATCCCAAAGAAATCAGGAACCTTGGAATGTGATCAGCATAGAACAAGTAGTATAATAAGTCACATTACAAAGATTTTGCTGAGAATTATCATGCAAAGAATGAGGAAGAAAATACAACCTGAAATAGGGGAAGAACAATGTGGGTTTGTACAAGGAAAGGGTACAGTAAATGTTGTATATATGCTGCGTTCAGTTATTGAACGTTCTATCGAAGTAAACAAAGATATAGATCTTTGCTTTATTGACTACACAAAAGCTTTCGATAGAGTAAGACATGTCTACTTGCTAGATATGCTTGCAGATCTACAAATTGATGGGAAATACATTAGACTTATAAAAACCATATTTTGGAAACAACACGCTGCCAAAAGGATTGATAATAAAGTGGGATAATATGATATCAAGAGAGGTGTTAGGCAGGGATGTGTGATGTCTCCAGGTCTTTTTTCCCTAAACAGTGAAAATATGTTCAGACATGTACAAGATGACCGCCCACGCTTTCCGGCATGGCACATGATTGATTGATTGATTGATTGATTGATTGATTGATTGATTGATGTAGAAGATATAAACGGAATCATAATTGGAGGACGAAACATCAAAAACATTAGATATGCAGATGATACAGTAATGATTGCAGACAATGAGCAGGATCTGCAACAATTAGTAAATGCGGTTGTTGCACACAGTGGACAAATGGGGTTAGAATTAAATTGTAAGAAGACACAGATTATGGACGTCACTAGGAAGAACGAAATACCACAATGTAATATACAAGTAAATTGGAATATTCTTCAACAAGTGAATCGGTACAATTATCTCGGAACAGTCATAACAACTGATGGGAGATGCCTTGAAGAGATTAGAACAAGATTCGCCATGGCGAAAGTAGCCTTTAGCAAGTTGAAAAACATACTGACCAATAAAAAGATGCCAATTTAAACGAGAAAAAGAGTGTTTAGGTGCCACATAGAGCCTGTTCTTTTGTATGGGTGTGAAACTTGGACAATGAGCAGTCAAGCTGAAAAACATCTGAAGGCTGAAGAAATGTGGTTTCTGAGGAAAATGCAAAGAATACCATGGACAGCCAGAAAAACCAATGACCAAGTTCTACAGGAGACAAATGAACATCGTAGACTGATTAGAGAAATTTGACGTAGACAGTCAAAATTTGTTGAACATGTTATGAGAAGAAATGGATTGGAGAATTTAGTGACAACTGGCAAGATCGAAGGGAACAGACCAGGGGAAGACCGAGAAGTAAATACCTGGATGGCTTGGCCACATGGTATGGTCGAAACAAGAACACTGAGCTGATCCACGACTCTGGTGATCGAGTGAAATGGCGAGTCATGACCGCCCATGCTTTCCGGCATGGCACATGATTGATTGATTGGTCTGTAAAACTATACTGCACGATATATATAAAACTATACTACACGACATCTATAAAACTATACTGCACGACATCTATAAAACTATACTACACAATATCTAAAAACTATACTGCACGACATTTGTAAAACTATACTCAATCAATCAATCAATAAACAATCAACTATACTGCACGACATCTGTAAAATTGTATTGCACAACATCTATTAAACTATACTGCACGACATCTATAAAACTATACTATACAACATCTATAAAACAGGCATTAAATACACGTCCATCACTGCAAACGTACAAGACTAAAAGAGAGTGGCAAAAGGCAAAAACATTGGAATGAAACGATCAGAGAACTTCACGATTCCGATTCCTATTCCGATTCAGCTGAGACGAATGGCCCCGTTCAACCTTCCACTATATCAGTTTGGTTGCATTTGGGTCCTTTATTATGTACCTCGTATTAAGTCTTTTGTAGATTGGGCTGCTTGTTTTCGGCTTCCTAGCTTCTGGTTGGTTGATTGTGTTCGTTACTTTCTTGTTGAGGTTTTTCATGTCTGGACAGAGTCTCGCACTTGTTGAGGCCTGGAGTAATTGTGTACCCACCCCGTCATATGGTGCTGTTTCCTTCAGGGATGATTACCGGTAGTTGTCTCTCCTGTTGTTCCGCCTATTTCCCCGTCTTGGGTTGTCTTCGAATCTTCTCGTTCTTCTTTGATTTCGTGTGTCGTCTCGACAGTTCTTCTTCTTCTTCTTCTTCTTCTTCTTCTTCTTCTTCTTCTTCTTCTTCTTCTTCTTCTTCTTCTTCTTTTTCTTCTTCTTCTTCTTCTTCTTCTTCTTCTTCTTCTTCTTCTTCTTCTTCTTGGTGGGTGAATGGGTGTGTAGGAGATTGTATGGGTTGGGGGATGGGTGTGTAATGGGTGTGGGGGATGAGTGTGGGGGGAGGTGTCTATGAATGGGATATCTCTGTGTGGGTGGGAGTGTCTGAGTGTGGATGGGGTAAGTGTGAGTGGGTGGAGGATGTATGTGTGGGTGGTGAGGATGTTTGTAGGTGGGGGATGTGTGGGTGGGCGCGGAGATGTGTGTGTGTGGGTGAGAGATGTGTGGGTGGGGATATGTATGAGGAATGCATGTGGGGGATGTGTGTGTGGGGGATGTGTTTATGGTGGAGTTTTGTGTCAGAGGGGAGATGTGTGAGAGGTGGGAGAGGTGTGGCATGTGCAGGTGGATGGCGGATGTATGTGAAGATGGGGGATATGTGTTTGGTTGGGTGGTTGGGGTGTGTGTGAGTGGGAGGGTAGATGAGAGATGATTGTGTTGATGGGCGGGTGGGTGATGTGTGGATGTGAGTTGTTGATGGATGAGTACGTGAGTGGGTGGATGTGTGTGAGAGATCAGTGTATGGTTGGGGGATGTGTGTGTTTGCGGGAAGATGTGTGTGTGCGGCGGATGTGTGTGGGTGAGGTATATATGGGTGGTGGGATGTGTTGGGTGGGAGGTGGGATGTGTTGGGTGGGAGGTGTGTGTTTTTGGGTATTTATGGGTGGGGGATATGTGTGGGCAGGTGGGGAGATGTATTTGTGGGTGGGGATGTGTGTATAGGTGGGGGATGTGTAATTGAGAGGTGGCGGATATTGGGTGGGTGAGTGGGTGTAGGTTGGCTGATGTGTGTGTGGGTGGGTGGGGAAAATTGTGAAGGTGCGGGATGTATGTGTGGATAGCTGCAGGATGTGTGGGTTGACGGAGGTATGTGTGTGTGGTTTTGTGATGTGTGTTTTCCTGGGTGGTTGAGGGTGTGTGGGTGGATGGTGGAGAATATGTGGGTGGGTGTGTGCGTGTCAGTTATAGGATGGGTGGGGGGGGGGTGTATGTGTGGGTGGGGAAATGTGTGTGGGTGGGGGATCAGTGGGTGGTTGGCAGCATGTATGTTTGCCTGAGTCTGTGTGTGTGTGGATGTATGTGTGGGTGGGTGGGGTATGGTGGGTGGGTGGGGGATGTGTGGGTGGCTGAGGGATGTTTGGGTGGCTGCGGGGTGTGAGAGTAGATGGGGGATGTGTCTCACAACATTGCAATATACACTGTTTATGTTTACAACTTTCATTTGACAATGTTCCCCCCCCCCCCCCATGTGAATGTACCATGCGTAATATGCATTCTTTATGCTTACAAAATCCATTTGACAATGTTTGTTTTTTTTCCCCTATGTAAATGTAACATGCACATTTGATGAATGAAAGATGAGTGATCGAAAGGGCCGAATGTAAGACGGGCCTGCGTGCCCAATTTGTTACCCTTTTAAAATAAAGTTTGTTGTTTGGTTCGTTCGTTCTTCTTCTTCTGCTGCGTTCATCCAGAGTTTTTTTCGGACGTGATTGCGTTGTGCCTGTTTACAACAGAGCTGCGTTCTTGCGCCGTTAGGCCGACACATCCGACTTCTGCGGGCATTTGTTGACCGGGTTAACCTTCCCGGGGTCTTGATAGTTCGATCTTGGTGGAGAGAGGCAACAATTCCTGATCGCCCTACCGAATTGGCCTGGGTCTGGGTAGCCTTCTTCATCCAGTTCTATTTCGTCTTCTGATGCTTCTTCTTCTGGCTGGGTCTTTGCATTTTCTGGATCCGATGTTTCTTTCTGTGACTTGAGCAATTCTATTTGTTCTCTTTCTTCTTGGATCTGTTTAAGCGTTTCTTCTGTCTTTTCTCTTTCTTCTTGAATTTTTGATAGAGTTTCGTCTGTCTCGGCTTTTATGGCAGCCATTGGAGCTACATCCTGATCAATATTCTGCTGAACTTGTTTCAGTTCGTCCAGGATGCGCTGAATGGCTGTTGTCTGTGTTTCCTGCGTCTTGTCTTTTTTCTTCTTCCATGATGTTGAACTTTGCTCTCAGGTCCTTCAGTTGGCCTTCCAGTTGCGCTTTGTCGCTTTCCGTGAGTGATAGAGTTGATTGGTCGCCTCGTACTGCCCCCTAGCCTTTTTATAGGGTAAGGTAGATTTCATGGCGATCGTCATAACTTCCTTGCTGTCTTGGTGGCAGGGGCAGCCGAGGTACCTGGCGCTGTGGTTGCCGAGGCAGTTGGCGCACTTTCTGTTAGTGTTAGGCAGCCTGAAGTCCGTGTCGGTCTTTGCATGCTGGCACTGGCTGTATGGATTGGGTCCAGAGCAGTATCTACATACCTCCACTTCACTCTTGCAGGTGCCACGGCTGTGCCACAATTGCTGGCACTTAGAACACTGCAGCACTCTTGGTAAGTAGTGCTCGGGAATTTGATCTTTCTTGTCCCATCTAATGTACTGAGGGATCATTCGGTCCTCCGATGTTACGATGACGACAGTGAAGGGGATGTTGTTCTTGCCGATGATCCTCTCAGCGCTGGTGATCTTGAGTTTCCTGTTTTCCCTGGTCAGCATCTCCCTGATCTGGTGGTTGGTGAGATGGGTCTTGGCTCGTTTAATGACACATCGTTTGCTTGTGTGGTGTCGGGTGGCTTCCAATAAGATGCCGTGGTAAAGCACGAAGACGGTTTTCTGTTCTTGTGTGATCTTCTGCATAAGTGCTGTGGTTATAGGGTTTTTGTTGATGAAGACCACTACTCCATCAGGTGTCTTCCGCAGCTGGTTGATGCTGTTTCTTCCCAGCTGTTTTCCAGCAGATTACGTATCTTGTCTGTTGGTAGCGCCGATAGTTTAGCTTCTCCAACGCTTGTCTGTTTTAGCAGTATTTTGCCGGTAACATCCTCAGTTGTTGTTGTTGTTTCCTCCTGTATGGAGGTCTTTGGCAGACTGGGCTGCATCACCTTGAGAACTTCCCGGGTGCTGCTGGTTTCAGTTCTGGTTTCTTCAGCGACGGGAACAGTTTCAGCTGGTGTAAGAGCAGGACTGATGTGTGTAGAAATAGGCTTAGCAGTCGCAACGGCCTTCCTTCCTCTGCCTTCTTCTTCCCGGCTGCATATAGTGCGTGTCTCTGCGCGGCACTTTTAACGCGAGGCATCCTCTGCGTTATCCGATCGTGATCTGTTCTGGATAGAGCGAGCGAGTCAAGTATGAACTTCACGACCTGCCAGCGGGATGAATTGCATGTTGTTGGTGATCTTGACGATGACGAGGATGATGATGGTCGTTACGAAGATGGTTATGGTGATAATAGTTAAGATGATGATGATGATACTGATGATGATTATAATACTGATTACGAAAATGATAATAATTATTTTGATCGTGACTATATGATTATCATTATAGTTAGTAGTAGTAGTAGTAGTAGTAGTAGTAGTAGTAGTAGTAGTAGTAGTAGTAGTAGTAGTAGTAGTAGTAGTAGTAGTAGTAGTAGTAGTAGTAAGTAGTAGTAGTAGTAGTAGTAGTAGTAGTAGTAGTAGTAGTAGTAGTAGTAGTAGTAGTAGTAGTAGAGGAAGGCCAAAGGGTGCAAGATGTGGCGGATGATCTCCAGATGAGTGTATCGGACGCGGGACATCTTGCTTGTGATCGAGAGGTTTTCCGGAAGGTTGTTATGGGAGCGAGGTTCTGTAAAGGGCATGCTACTGAATGAATGAATGACTACTGTAGTAGTAGTAGCAGTAGTAGTAGTAGTAGTAGTAGTAGTAGTAGTAGTAGTAGTAGTAGTAGTAGTAGTAGTAGTAGTAGTAGTAGTAGTAGTAGTAGTAGTAGTAGTAGTAGTATATAATACGCTGATGCCGAGTAGCAGGTTCAACCCTTACACCGCTCATTTGGACTAAAATATTGACTTCTCGTTCTTGACTTGTTTGCGTAAATTACAAGTACCTCAGAAGTCGGAGTGGGTTCGCCTGATGGCGAAGGACACTGGTAATATGGTAAGCTAATCCACGCGCAAAAATCTGTCAGGTACTATTAGATGTAGTAGCACGTTTATGGACTAGGCTTGAGTTCAAACCGAGCCCATGAACACAAACAATAATAATATATAATACATGTTTACATAGCTTGTGTTATTTAGGTAGATGGCGCTGTATAAACTTCGTGCAGAGTGGCTTGCTTCGCTTCGGAGGTCACGGGTAGCAAGCATCACCTGGATCTTTTCTCCTGGGCATGCCGGTGTGCTGGGGAATGAACAGGCGGACAGATTGGCTGGCTCGGCAAAACTTGGTGGAGTGTTGATGCATGACAAGGCAGACGTGGTTGCGGCCTTGTGGGAGCACGTGTACACCTCGGAGGAGCAAATGGATCACCATAGTCTAGTAAGAATGAGACAGCGAGGTGTGACGAGGGGATCTGGCCGACGCTCGACGCTCAGAGGAAAGGCGAGACGGACATATAATCAGATTGCTACTGGAACTATTAGTGTTGGAACTCTTCGCTGGCTGCTGAGGATGGGGACGGAGCGCTTATGGGAATGTCCCGAATGCTGTGATGTCGGTTCCTAAATCAATCAATCAATCAATCAATCAAATTTTCCAAATCACAAATACTGAAGTATTGGAATGATCAGGTTGTGTGACGGTGTATTCCATGCTCAGTCTTCGTAGACTTAGATGGATAGGACATGTTAGGATGGATGATGGTAGAATACCAAAGGACATCTTCTTTGGTGAATTACAGACGGGTAGAAGGTCTCAGGGTCGGCCTCTACTACGATACAAAGATGTGTGTAAGCGGGACATGATTGATACAGGCATAGATAATGCATATTGGGAGCAAGTCGCCGCTGAACGCGTTGCATGGAGGGCAACTATCGGAAATGGAATAAAGACAAAGGAGAAAATGATTGAAGATAAAGCACACACAGAGCGTGAGAGACGTAAAATGATGTACAATGGTAGGCATGACATGTTTTCACATGCATATACTGTGGGCAAACATTTGTAGCAAGAATTGACCTTACCAGTTATACTTGCCACCGCCATGGGTCGTAGTTATTGAGCCTTTTTTAAGCACAATGTACCAAACTATCGTCTGTCAAGACGGAAAGGTGCCAATGTAATAAATTTCCAGAAATCTAATCTAACCGAATATTTATCATCTGTTTCATAGAAAATCTTCAGCAGCATCAATCCGGAGCTCAGTCTCTGACCAGTCAAACTCAGCAAAAAAGAAACCAGGCAAGAAAAAGGACAAAAAGCCGAAGAGTGCTGGGAAAAAGTAAGTGACTACAATATCCGATTTGGAGATATATATGGAAATAAATGATTCACATGCAAGGCCCTCAAGCAACTTCATATAACCGTTCATATAGAATTCCATAGAACAGCCTCATTTAACCGCTCACATACAATTCCATAGAACAGACTCATATAACCCTTCACATAGAATTCCATAGAACAGACACATATAACCGTTCACGTAGGATTCCATAGAATAGCCACATATAACCATTCACATAGGATTCCATAGTAGTAGGCCTCTTCCAGTCCTGTTCGACTATAGAGTTGTGCCGCTGGGGAGGCATCTGACAGCACGGCTGGTGAATATATAGTCCAATGCGAGAGTGACAATCTCTGTAACAGTTTCCGCATCTGTAAGACGAGGCTGGCCCCGCAGTAAGTGACTGCATTTTATGCCTCAGCCTCCTACCCTTAGTTTGTTGGATCAGATTGCGCTCAAAGAGCACCAGTTTGTTTCGTACATCTCTTCTCCAGGAACATCTGTCTGTTGCAACTCTCTCCCACGTGTCTGGATCTATGCCAAGGGTTTTCATATCTTGTTAACACACATCCTTATATCGCATATGGGGTCCTCCGGTTGGCCTCTTCCCTGTGGCTAGTTCTCCGTATAGGAGATTTTTGGGAATACGTTCATCCTCCATGCGAGATACGTGGCCCAGCCACCGGACGCGTATCTGCTTGAGGAAGGAGTGCACTGTGGTAATATCTGCTCTTTCAAGCACGTGTTTGCTTGTTATGTGGTCTTTCCGTGATATGCTCAGGATACGTCTCAGACATCTCATATGGAAGGTATTCAACTGTCTTTCCTGTCGTGAGTACAAAGTCCAGTATTCAGACACACAGAGTAGTGTGCTAACAACATAAGCTTTATATATTTGAACTTGTATACGCTCTGTTAGTCTATTACTCTCCCAAACTCTCATAGTTAGCCTGGAACTTGTATACGCTCTGTTAGTCTATTACTCTCCCAAACTCTCATAGTTAGCCTGGAACTTGTATACGCTCTGTTAGTCTATTACTCTCCCAAACTCTCTTAGTTAGCCTGGAACTTGTATACGCTCTGTTAGTCTATTATTCTCCCAAACTCTCTTAGTTAGCCTGGAATGTGTTGTGGCTGCCTTTCCAATGCGTCTGTCAATTTCTGCCTAATGAAAGATTATCTGATATTGTCGACCCCAAGAACGCAAACTCGTGGACAACCTTTCAATTCGTATTTAGAAATTTTGATTTATGGAGGCGCACCAGCATCTTGTTCCATCACCTGTGTTTTATTTAGGCTGATGATGAGTCCAAAGTCTTTGCAGACGGCTGCAAAACGATCTATGAGCCGTTGCAGATCTTCTGCTGATTGAGTAGTCAGTGCTGCATCGTCTGCAAAAAGTTGTTCTCTTATGCATCTTGCTATTATTTTAGTCTTTGCCTTGAGTCTTGATGCGTTAAAAAGTTTGACATCAGATCTTGAATAGAGGTATATGCCTTCAGTGACAGTGCCAAATGCCTGCCTTAACAGAACGGCAAAGAAGCTATCAAAACGTGTAGGAGCAAGCACGCAGTCCTGCTTTACTCCATTGCTGATGCTGAATGACTGGGATGTTGAGCCATCGAATAAAATGGTCCCCTGCAAGTTTTCGTGAAATGATTCTACGAGACTTAGCAGGGTGGGTGGACATCTTATCTTCTAAGGGATCTTAAAAAGGCCGTTTGTGATTCCTTTGTTCTCTGCACTTCTCTTGGAGCTGCCTGGGTGAGAAAATCATATCGATGTGGACCTGTTGGGTCTAAATCCGCACTATGATTCGGGGTAGATTCTTTCAGCCAAAATGTGTAATCTTTTTAGGATTACTCGAGCGAAAATATTGCCTGTAATGCTGAGGAGGGAAATGCCGCGAAAGTTGTTGCAGTCGCTTCTGTCTCCCTTGTTTTTATAAAATGTAACAATGTTTGCGTCCCTCACAACTTGTGATATTGATTTTTCTTTCCATCAGAGCTAAGTATTGCATACAGTTCTGGGATGATTGTTTCTTTGCCACATTTTTAAATTTCAGGTGGAATGCTACTTTGTCCTGGTGCTTTGCCGGTTTTGAGAGTATATAGTGCTTCACCGATTTCCGTGAGGCACCGTTCGTTATCCATGGACTGTTGTTCAATGGCTTCCAGAGCTTCTTCTCCGACAGTGTTCTCAACTGAATATAGCTCTGAGATAGGATTCCATAGAAAACACACATATAACCGTTCACAAAGAATTCCATAGAACAGATACATATAACCGTTCACATAAAATTCTATAGCAAAGCTACATATAAACATTCACCTAGGATTCCATAGAGCATAATCAGCTGTACGTTGATATTCTAGACCTTTTCAGAAGGCGGGCCAAATTTCAGAAATAATATTTCCTGCCGGGTCACGTGCCTAATTTTTTTTAAATTTTTTTTTTGATTAATTAAAGTAAACAGCTAAAGGCTTGCGAACACGGTTCGTGAGCCGGGTACCAGGCATTCGAAGCTCAGCTGCGACCGATTTGTGCAGCAGACCGTGTCGCGTTGTGTTATAACGTGCTAGTATGGCAGCCGTTCGTTCAGAAAGCAATGGCAAACTACTGAACGTAACACTTGTCTAGAACATCAACAGTAACTGAAAAATGTTGATGTTGACTGCAACGTCCTGTAAGGGGTACGCAACAAAAGAAAAAAGTAAACAAGCAAGCGTGCTACAGTTTCGACCACATCGTCGCTTCCCAGTGGGTAAGATCGTGGTCAAACGCTTGCCTGGTTTATTTTTTTTTTTTTTTTTTTTAAGAAGAAGAAATAGGTATATTTATTTTGTTGAAGAAAATAAAACATAACTGAGAATCAAACATATTTATTAGATAATTTAAAAATATTTAAAAGTGAGACATCTGACTGTGTGTTGCAGAACTAAGCGCACGAAAATTGATCTCGACTTATCACTACAGGCAAACAGCTTTCCAAATGAACATCAGTAATTCGTGTTCTCACTTGTGATTTGATGTGCTTCATGCGCCTAAAAAGCTGTTCACACGCAAAACTATTTCCACATAGTCAAACCATCGACATAGCATGTTTGTAAAACGCAGGATATTTATCCTTGTCCAAATATGTTTTATAGAAGTCTTCCAAAGCAACTTGATGAAATTTCTCCTTTAACTGTGTATCAGTAAGTAGTCAGTGCAGAAGCGACTGCAACAACTTTCGCGGCATTTCCCTCCTCAGCATTACAGGCAATATTTTCGCTCGAGTAATCCTAAAAAGATTACACATTTTGGCTGAAAGAATCTACCCCGAATCATAGTGCGGATTTAGACCCAACAGGTCCACGTCGATATGATTTTCTCACACATTTCACAATGTTTCATTTGTAATTTTCCTGGTAATAAATTCACGACTACCGCGAATGGCGTTGCAAATACACACACAAAAAGCACATGATTTTTTTTAAAAATCCTGAAATCAGTTTTCAAATTCGAGGTTTAAGTCAGATATAAAAGAAGCGTATTTATCCGCCACCTCCTTTGTGACGTCTGGTTACAGTGACAATGTAGGAAAGTGAGTAAAGTTGTTTGTCCTCAACTCTTGTTTCCAAAGACTAAATTTCATTTGAAATGCAGTAATATTATCATAGTCATACATCTAATTAATTAATTGATCTTTCCCTTGGAGACAAATATTAACGTCATTTAGGTGGCTAGTTATATCGACCAGAAATGCAAAGTCGCAAACCCACTCTTTGTCTTCAAACTCTGGGATACTTTTTGACTTGCTTGCAAAGAATGATTGTATTTCTTGCTGCAAATCAAACGCTCTTTTCAACATTTTGGCACGGGTCAGCTATCTTACTTTTGCATAAAATCTAATGTCATTATAACCTGAGTCCAAAGATTTTATAAATTCTTGGAACTGACGGTGATTCCACCCGTTCGACTTAATGAAGATCACTATTTTGACGACCACTTTCATGACATGGTCCATTTTGAGGGACTTCGAACATAAATTCTCCTGATGAATAGTGCAATGAAAATTTAGCATTGAAGTATTACCGACATTGGATGGCTCATTTTCAATCAATTTTGCTAAACCTTCTTGTTTCCCAACCATTGCTGGAGCACCATCCGTTGTTAAGCCCGATATGTTGTTAAGTTGTAACGAAAAGCGATTCACTGTCGATGTAACTGCCTCTAACAAATTTCATGACTTAGTAGTGTCCTTAAGTGCCTCTAATTCTTAGGTCTTTTTAAAATGGACATCAACACCCCTGATAAAAATTGTCAGTTGGGCAGTATGTGCCATATCTGTGCTTTCATCCAATGCTAGAGCATAAAATATAAACTCGTATGCTCGACTTTTCAAATTATCTTCAGTATGTTTTCCAATGTCGTCCACACGCTTAGTAATAATCTGACGAGACAGATGTATTTTTGAGAAATCCTTCTTCTTTTCTGGACACGTAATTTCAACGACGCACTCAAATTATTCCTTAACCATTTCAATATCTGTATGTAGCTTCGATTTTTTGCTAGTATCGTGGCTACTGCATAACTAGCTTTTACATAGCATGTTGACTCTGAACCCGCTCTAGTAAATATCTTTTATTTTTTTTTATTTTTGCAGAAATGTTTTATTTAAGTCATTTACTTGGTCTTTTCGAAATTGCCCTTTGTACTTATCAAACTTATTTGCATGCTTAGTCTCGTAGTGCCGTTTGATCTTATACTCTTTCAAAACAAAAACAGATTCGTTGCATATCAAGCATACGGACTTTGTTTTAATTTACACACATACACATACACACACACACACACATACACACACACACTAGACTAGTTTATAGTCCACCTGTCTTGAAAACTTCTTAATTCTTCTGTGATTCTTCTCTTCTTTGGTCCAACGTCTTTACTATTTGACGCCATTGTAGGTCTTCGTTTTTTTAACTGAAAAAAAAATGAAATAAAATAAAACACCAATTTTTTTTTTACATTCGCATATCCTTTACAGGACATTGCTGTCAACAGCAGCATCTTTCAACTGTCTGTTGATTTCTTGGCAAGATTACGCTCAGTAGTTTGCCATTGCTTTCTGAGCGGCCGGCTCAGTTGTCCCGCAAGTCACCAGCTGGGGTCGAACCGCTCCCAGCTCTCGCCCTCTACGAGACTGCGTAATAAACGGGATTACGGAGAAAGTGTTGTAACCCCTCGACCAGAAAGACCGGCACCAAGGGTAATACTAATTAATAATAATTAATTAATTTAAATTACATAAATAAAACGTTTCAGGGTTTACTTACCTGTAGAATCCATATGGTAGACAGGATACGTGGTTAAAGTAGTTTGAACTCTTATTATAAATATGATAAATATGTCGATCGCAAAATCTCTCCAGACGCAATGGCGATAAAAGAACGAAACTACAGAATAACACGGAACTTTGTCAAGCTGGACTGAAAGTAGTTATGAGTATGAGCCCGATAGCGTTGCGAGCTTCCCGATGGCACCGAAAACCACAGAACATATATATCAGAAGTTGGAGTCTCATATTAAATTTATCAGCCCCTAGTGTCGGACAAAAAAACTAAGTAACCTTGAGTGTAAAATAGTTGGGTATTTGAAATAGCTAAAATCTATGAATTTTCCCGAAAATTCGGAATATTTACGATAGCTCACAACCGATGAATTTTTTTCAAAAAATGCGAGATATTTGAGATTTCTCTTAGCAATAACTTTAAAAATATATGATACGAACGATTCGTGGTGTAATGTTCTTTTGGTGATATGTACGATAAAGTTAACATTTATGTTCATTTGACCTAGCTCCGCGGGCCACAAGATGACACCCGGCGGGAGTTGGCGTGTTGGCCACCCCTGGTTTAAAAGTTTCTCTTGGTATGAGTAAGTTGACCAGGCTTCACTGCCATAAAGATAATTTGGTATTTACCTCTGATCTTAGATATGTAAAATGGTCTACTATCCAGTTGGGCGTCGTCAATAAAGATTGATGGTAAACCATGTGCACCTTGTGACATAATCTGTGTCTTCTTTTTGCTAATTGGGAAACAACATTCAGACCAAGCATTGGAGAATGTTGACAGTAGACGTTGTAATTCTTCCTCAGAGTCGGTCGTAACTGCAGCATCATCTGCAAAAAGCAACTCTCTGATCAGTACCCTCCTAATTTTGGTCTTGGTTCTCAATCTTTGAGCATTATAGAGGCCGCCATCTGAGCATGAATGACCGTATATACCATCATCCTGATCACAAAAGGCATATTTCTGTAGAAGTGAAAAGTTTATCCCAAAGAGAGTAGGAGCTAGTACACAACCTTGCTTAACTCCACTCTTGATTTCAAACTCTTCTGAAGGTGCATCATCAAACTTGATTATACCCTTCATGCCTGTGTGAAACGATTCCACAATGGACAGAAGCGTTGGTGGGCAGGCAATCTTCTTTAGTGCTTTAAACAGACCCTCACGACTGACCAAATCAAATGCCTTTGTGAGGTCGATGAAGGCAATAAACAGTGGTTGATTCTGTTCACGGAATTTTTCTTGCATTTGTCGCAATGAGAATATCATATCAATGGTAGAGTGGTTCTGTCGAAAGCCACACTGTGATTCGGGGTAGACTTGATCTCCTAGGACTTGAAGTCTGCGCAGAACAATTCTGGCAAATACTTTTCCAACAATGCACAAAAGTGAGATACCCCTATAGTTGTTGCAGTCGCTCCGATCGCCCTTGTTCTTGTACAGTGTTATGAAATCCTGAAAGCTAGGTGTAATAACAGCCGACTGCCTGAGTTCTATAAATGTTACATCAGCAATGATAACTTGAGAGGTGGGTACAACAACCTCTGACTGTTTGAGTTCTATAGATGTTACATAAGCTATGATGAGTTGAAAGCTGGCTACAACAACCTCCCGCTGCGTGAGTTCTATAAACGTTACATTAGCAATGATGAGTTGAAAGCTGGGTATAACAAGCTCCGACTGCTTGAGTTCTATCAAATTTACGTAAACCAAAGATGAATTTCCTACTTTGAGGAGACATGTATTGAAATATGTATCTGTGTTCGGAACAGCATACTAATGCGATCAGTTCTTGTCAAGACTTAAATATAAATTGGCGAAGCCTTGGAGACCATTAAGACAGTTCAGAATTAAACACGCGTGTATTATTTGGCGCTTACAAGAGTAGAGGCTTGAGGACGCACTAGATAATATACAAATTTAAAGCTTTAGTTACCGACTGGGATTCGAACCTGTCACCTCCAAATGACGATAGCGCCTCGCAACAGTAACAAGTGTACTTTGAAGCATGACCAACCAGGCATGCCTGAAAAAAAAATGTCTTCATTAGTCAGATATATTATCCACGTGAACCGACAACTATGGAATATGGACAGAATTCGTAGTTAACCATTGAGATAACACCACAAGTCTCCGAATTGTATATTAAAACAGCAAAGTTAACATAACAAACACACAAACACATTCAAAACTTACCATCTCAAAGAGTTGACTACGCCTTAGACGGAGTGTCGCAAACCTCACACGCTTCACCAAAGAGAAGCAGTTCCGGTCATCACAATATAATTTGTTGAGAGTCCCTAAGCAGTTTCCTACTAATGTGTCTGTGCTGTGGTATTGCTATCCCATTGTGTAGGCCTGAGAACAAGGAAGATTAAATTGCCAGTCCTTCCCTCACTTAGACAAACGACGAGCCCAGGCGTCGACAGCCATTATATTAGGGGTATGCTAATTAAATATTTGACCAAACAGACAACAATTTTAAGTTGATAATGTTGTATAGTCCGCGAATAGTGTTATAAATATCCAAATACTTAGGCATAAAAAATGGGTATCCCCCACTCTTGATAATTGTCATGGAAAATCTGATAGTTTTATTTCCGCCGCTGCTGTCTCCAGGGCAAATGTGGCAAAGAGAGGCAAGGCTCCGGGAAAGGCAAAGAAGAAACCTCACAAAAAACGGAAAAAGAAACGAAGATGGTAAGTTAATGTTATCTTGCGAGATAAAAGATTACGACATTGCATGACATGTTGGTCCTCGTCATGACCTTGCGAGATAAAAGATTACGACATTGCATGAATGTGGGGCCTCGTCATGACCTTGCGAGATAAAAGATTACGTCATTGCATGACATGTGGGGCCTCGTCATGACCTTGCGAGATAAAAGATTACGACATTTCATGAATGTGGGGCCTCGTCATGACCTTGCGAGATAAAAGATTACGACATTGCATGAATGTGGGGCCTCGTCATGACCTTGCGAGATAAAAGATTACGTCATTGCATGACATGTTGGGCCTCGTCATGACCTTGCGAGATAAAAGATTACGACATTGCATGACATGTTGGGCCTCGCCATGACCTTGCGAGATAAAAGATTACGACATTGCATGAATGTGGTGCCTCGTCATGACCTTGCGAGATAAAAGATTACGTCATTGCATGACATGTGGGGCCTCGTCATGACCTTGCGAGATAAAAGATTACGACATTGCATGAATGTGGGGCCTCGTCATGACCTTGCGAGATAAAAGATTACGTCATTGCATGACATGTTGGGCCTCGTCATGACCTTGCGAGATAAAAGATTACGTCATTGCATGGCATGTTGGGCCTCGTCATGACCTTGCGAGATAAAAGATTACGACATTGCATGACATGTGGGGCCTCGCCATGACCTTGCGAGATAAAAGATTACGTCATTGCATGACATGTGGGGCCTCGTCATGACATTCTTTTTATTATTATTATTATTATTATTATTATTATTTACTTAAATGAAAACACAAATGTAAATTGGTAAAGAACAATGTGTCTTTGTTGAAGGAACAGGTATACATAATGCAATATACACATTACTAACACTAATAGAGAGATCAATGGCAACACAGAAATACAGTTAGTTTAGTTTCAGTTTTAGTCATTGAATCAACATCACGGCACACGGTTTAACCCATAAGTGCTCCGTTTTCCTCCTAACTCAAACCTGAGTCTGGAGAAACTCAGCTCAATGCACGAACTCCGTTGCATCGGCCAGGATCCTGAAATACTTGGGTAGATTTTTAACTGGAAATTTTGCTCGGGCAACGCCGTTAGGCTACTCATATTCGATTTCCAACTGCCAAGGGATTTTTTACGTGCGCAACAATACACACGGGCGTCCGATCTCAATACCCAGATACCAGGGGAAATTTTGTTACTGGAAGTCCAGGTGGATTTTTTAAATAAATCCCGGTCCTCACCGGGGCCTGAACCCGGGACCTGCAGCACTCGAGGCGGACACAATATCTCGAGACCACTCAGCTCCCCTAAATAATAAAAATATAGATATTTGTGCTTTAAAGATTGTGTGTGTGTGCTTTGAACTTAAGCGTAGTCCATTCACATAACTTCTAGTAGTGCTGGACTGAATTTTGCGTGTTGATTAGCTGTCCCTATTAACAGAGTCCCTTTCCATCAGGCGGATCCACTCCGACCTCATAGGTACTTGTAATTTACGTTCCCAAGTCAAGGACAATAGTTCAACATTTTGGTCCAACTGTCTTGTGTAGGGGTTGAAACCCTTACCTCGGCATCAGCAGATCGTATGTTTAAGAACACGCGAACTTATCCATTCGGCCATGCTTGCCTCCACTTTATAGATTATACCAAGGGATTTGATAAAGTAAAACATGATGAACTGATTAAAGTGTTGGAATATATCAACAGTCGTGAGAAAGATCTCAGAATAATAAAGAATATTTACTGGAAATAAATAGATGCTATTGAAATTGGAAATAAAGTGGGCAGTTGTGACCAAATAAAGCTGGGGGGTTCGACACAGGTGGGCTTTGTCACCGGATCTCTTCTTTCTCTATACTTATCATCATTATTATTATGTGCCATGCCGATAAGCGTGGGCGATCATATTTCCCCATCTCACTCGATCACCAGAGTCGTGGATCAGCTCAGTGTTCTTGTCTCGACCATGCCGCGTGGTCAAGCCATACAGGTATTTACTTCTCTGCCTTCCCCTTGTTCTCTTCCCCTCGATCTTGCCAGTTGTCACCAAGTTCTCCAATTTATTTCTTCTCATAACGTGACCAAACAATTGTGACTTCTACGTCTCAATTCTCTAATCAGTTTACGGTTTTCATTTGTTTCTTTTAGGGCTTGGTCATTGTCTTTCTCTATGGCGAAGTAAAAATAAGAGAGATCAGAGGCTAGAAATACCAGCTGAAGGTTATAATGTAAATAATTCAAGCTACACACATGGCACAGTACTTTCAAACATTTTTTTGGACATCATAGTAATAAACTTGTTGCATATCCTTTACAAGACGTAGCAATCAATCCCAGCATTCTTTGACCGTTCGTGATTCCTGGGCAAGTTTACGTTCAGTAGTTTGCCATTGCCTTCTGAACGACCAGCACTCATACCATTTCATTAAATAAAAAATAAACCATGTAAGGCGGTATGCTGCAAATCATTACACAGTAGAATGGGAAATGCTTAATCAAATTGATAAATGTAAAGACATAGGGACAAGTAAATCCACATCGCTGTCTAGAGAGAAAGACTTGGGAGTGGGGATTTGTCACGGCCAGATACGAGAGTCACATAGGGAGAATGAGGGGTCTCGTCAATCAACACAGTACTGGCACTATTAGCCCTCCGGACGCTGATGTTGGGAGGCTCTGAGCACCTATGGACATGTCCGGTGTGCAAGGATGATACGACAAAAGATAGATAACTAATTAACCTAGAGGCAACTATAATATCAGATGGAAGATTAAGAGCAGAATAGGTCACTATAATTGAATGTCGGAAACAGAGTACTAAACCTTTATGTGGAACCTGTTTTGCTGTATAGTAGGTAATCATTGAATGTGAATGACAAAACAGTAAGAGCTTGGAAGCAACAGAGATGGGAGTCTCATTGGCGAAGTGGTCAAGCCGCTCCGAAGGGTGTGGGTTCGATTCCGGCTACGTCTTTCGGTTCACGAGTGCATTTTTCTCGGAGACTCGTGGGGGTTGTCGCTGGAGCTACGGAGTCCGTGCTTTCTTCGACACTTCGGCAGGCCGCCCGTCGGAAAGAGACCGAACCATATGGGATAACACCCGGTGCAATGAAGTCAATCCTCTCGACTTTTAAGTCTTTATTTTGAAGCAACAGAGTTTTGGTTCCTGAAACGAATGTTGCAGATATCTTAGAAGTCAGAGTAACTAACAACTATTGCCTGGAAGAGGCTGATAAAAGCGGAATATTATATACAACTATACGGAGGCGGCAAACATTCTTTGGTAATGTGATGTCGCATAGTTGGGAAAAACCTCAAAGAGACACGGGAAGCAAACGTTCCTCTTTCATAATGCGATCCCGCCCGTTATAATTATAACAGACTTCAATGACTCAAATGCGTGTGTCCATACATAGAGTTCCGGAGAACCAAGGAATTCCTCGAGGAAAATAAGGAAAAGGTTTCCATGAATAATAACAATATTCTTGTGGAGGTTCCTTGCCTTTCCTCTCTCAGCTGAATAATTAATATCTAGGGCAGTGGTTCTCTACCGGTGGGGAATCCCCCCCCCCCCCAGGGGGGAATTTTAGGGTTTCCAGGGGGGGGGGGGATGAAGACCATTTCAAGATCGCGTTAATGCAAGAACCGATTACTTGATATTGTTTTTCCCTTCATACTTTACAGTTAAGTCATCTTTCTAAAATTCATTTTATAAATTCAGTAGACCCACAAATCATGTTTTATGTGGATGTCTAGACTTGATATAGTATGTGCTATTAAATTTACCTTATATTTTAAGGTATACTGTATAGGGGTGGGGGGGATTTTTATATAGGAAATATGAAAGGGGGGGGGGGGGGAATGACGTTCTGAAAATACGGTGAAAAGGGGGGGGGGGGCACGGGCCAAATGTTTGATAGGAAGGGGGGAATGACGTTCTGAAAATATGGTGAAGGGGGGCACGGGCCAAATGTTTGATAGGAAGGGGGGAATGACGTTCTGAAAATATGGTGAAGGGGGGGGGGGCACGGGCCAAAAAAGGTTGAGAACCACTGATCTAGGGTATATTATTTAAATAAACAACGACAAGATAAATACTCAAGAGTGGAAATGAAATCTTTTTCTTAAGTTAATAAACACCAACTAGGGTATTGGTCATCCTGTTAAGAACAACCACAATTAAATTCAAAATGGCCACATATAATATATATATATATATATATAACATTAATGCTCCAACCATCCACTTCGATAACATGAATCTATATCTCGATTCCCCAGTATTAGATCATATACATATCTCATTGGAGTATATTGAGTATAAAACTGGTTGTACACTCAAGTTGATTTACTTCAAGTCTATAGAGTCTCTATGTAAACAGTTCAATGAGATTAAGCGTATTGAATGCTCATAGTGAGTGCTGATCTGGTCCAGGCAGTAGGATAGTGAATTTGTTTCTCGACTTTCAGGTACAAGTATAGGTTTCCTATATTACCTGTCCTAAGTTATTAGATGAAACTCTTGCAGGTAGTTTCTTTCAGAATAGTCTTCTTCATCTCTCTAGCCAGGTACTCCCTCCAAGGCTCAGGTCAGGATCTAGATCAGTGTTTCTCAACGTGGGGCCCACGCCCCACAGGGGGGCAATTCGATTGTTAAGGGGAGCAATTCGAAAATGGAAGAAATCGGCTGGATATAACAAAAAGGGGAGACTTGAGACTGAAATTAACTAAATTGGAACCTGACATAAAATCTCTTTGCAGCAAGCATCAAGCGCAAGGATCTCACTAAATTTAAATAATTACTAATAATTAAAATAATATAGAAAAATCTTTCATTAAAATTATTTTGTACATGAATTTCAGTTCTCCATTATAAGTTTTGAAAATTTACTTACTGTGTTTGCTCAATAATTTCCTAATGATTTATTCCTAAAACCTATCGGTCCTTTGGCTAGGATCGGGTGCATTTGCTGCTCCCCCCTCCCCCGGGGTCCGGGATGATCAAATAAAAACCCATCACATATCTTCACATTAGATGTGGGCCTGATGGACCACTGTGGACAATAGCTCACAGTGAGACTAAGGGTCCACACAAAAAAGGGGGAGGCGGGGGAACCAGCTTGTCTGGGGTAACTGCCAAACCCCAAAAAAAAAAAAATATTCACCCAACACAACCGACACCCAAGGACGTGATACCTGGGAGGGGGAGGGGGGCGCCTCTGGCCCCTCTGGGAACCGTGAGCCCTTCTAAAAAAATTCAAGTTTATTTAGTGAACATTTCAATTTTTAAATATTAAAATGATGCATATGTTGTGGGGGGGGGGGGGGCATAAGAATTTTAGAAAGGCTTAGGTGGGGCATAGCACAACAAAGATTGGGAAACACTGATCTAGATGGATCTAACATACCTGAAATTCCAGCATCAAACATATATCTACTGACATCATCAATACATCTATACGAACATTAGAAATGGAAGAAGAGGGGGGGGGGGGAGGAAACAAGAAAAAAAAAACAGGGACAATAAATAAAGGGAATTTTGACTCCAGAGACAAATAAACAAAGGAGGAAGAGGGTCTTGGTGTCCCCCATCTGTTATCAATCACATAACTGGCTCCTCTCCATCAAATCCTCCATTATAGGGCGCTAAAGGTTTAGACTACCAGATAAGCAGTATCATCTTCGCCCATGCCTGTCACCCATGGTCTCCAGATTGAGCAATACCTTGATCGATTCGGAATTTGATAGCCATGTTCACCATTCTCCTTTGTGCATAATTATTCTCCCTAGATATCCTTCTATTTAAAAGAAAAGGCCTCATACATTAAGTTGCTTGCTTGCTTGTGTTCGTTGGCTTGAGCTCCAACGCGAAAACCTGTATGTAGGATGAAGGCATCCTGTTGTCCAACATCAGTGTGATGTCACACAGGACCCGAGGCTTGCGTGAGTATCCGTTGTCCCATGTCTGGCTTATTGATGTGCAGACTGGTGGTTCCTCGCCGTACAGGCAGATACTCTCCGACTTCGGAGGAATCGGCGATCCTACTGACTTTAGCCAGGACCCCGAAGGGACCTGTTGCTCAGGTCGCTCGACGAGGACGCGTCAATAGGTCTTGGCCAGTATATAACCCGGCCCTGGTGCCTTGGAAACACCTCTGCGTCCCATAAATTGTCTGAATTCATTCCTAAATGCAATGAGTATTTACTTATAAATAATATAAGTACATTATGGCATCATCTCCTGTAGAACATTCAGGTGGGTTCTTCTCAATCATATGCTTTGAGAAGGAGCATCTTCCCTCCTCTTCAACATGTAAATAATATGCCTTTACCTTATTCATCTATAAGATTTTTCATCACCATCATCATACACAACTCAGGAAACAAAACCATACGGTTGTAACATGAGTCATATGGAATGCAGAGTGCGTCATGCTTAGAAGCACATTACATTTTTGATTAGTTTATGGGTTACCACTATCATCTTCTCCTCTGATAGACATGACATTATGCATCAAATTGTCTACTATCAGGTGATTGATTGATTGAGCATACTCATTCTCAGTATGTCAGTTCACCCCACCCAATCCACAATCATTCACCAGAAATCATAATCATACTTGCATGGATGATGAATAAGCATAATTATGTGACTCACATTCAATAAGTTAAAAGATAAATTCACAGATTTAACACCGATGAAATCACAATTGAATCACCACATGAATGCTTCCATCGAATACACAGGATTTTATGATAACACATAGGGAACTATTTAATATTTAATATGCCCATGTACTGGTTGAAATATGTCTATAACTGCAATGTTGTCTCGTATATGAATCTAATAGTCTTTTTTAGTTCACTCAGCGGCCCATAGAGTTTATCTTCCACTGTTGTCTCTCTAGGCCAGAAGGTTCGCCTGGATATGTTGTAGTTTGGGCAGTTCTGGAGTATGTGCTCTTCTGTCTGCGACGCCAAACCACATGTGCACATGGCTGAGTCACCAATCTTGAATTATGTGTACATGTGGTTGCGTAATCTATTGTGTCCTGTTCTGAGGCGCAGAATAATGACCTGTTTTGGTCTGTCCATAACGTGGTAGTCGTCTTGAGTAGAGTTTGGTGGCCTTCTGACTGATTTGATCATTCTTTTCTTTAGTGGAATGTAATGGGCACATCAGGCTGTTCTTCTTTTGCTCCTTCCTTAGCCAATAGATCAGCTCTGTCGTTTCCGGGTACTCCACAGTGGGATGGTATCCAGTGTATGGTGACCTTATGCTGACTGCTAAGTTCAGAAAGTAGTGTCCTTAAAACTGGTAATTTCCCAGACAGGAGTGCCTCTATTACTGATTTTGCAACTGTCAATATCACCACAGGTTGTCTACCATGGCTGGTATTTTGTAATTTCTCTATTGCTATCTTGATTGCCTCAATTTCAGCATCATAGTTATGGCAGTACTTTACTGTTGGAACTCTGGCCGTGTCCCTAGTATTATTTGGATATTCTATATACACTCCCGCTCCTCCATTTCGAATAGCATTTTGCAGCAGCATCTGGTAGACTCGGGTCCAGAGATCCTGTGGGTATTCGTCATCAAGGAAGCTGAGAGTGGCTGTTCTGCGATGTACACTGTTCTGTTCTTCTTTGTCAAATATTCCTCTCACTTTTGTCTAGATTTGTAGCGAAAGTCTATGTTCATCTTTCCATGGAGTTCGCTCTGGAATAGTTGTCAGTGGGATACCAACTGTGGGAAGATCGGTGGTTTCTCTGCAGAGTCGTTTGGCCAGGTGGAAAAAACTACTTTTTTTCAACGGCCCAATAGCTATGTTTTCAAATCGGTTCTTCATAGGGTGGCCTGGCAAGCTGAGAACTCTTAAGTTAATTAGTAACTCCTAAATCACTTCTGACGTAGCTTAACTGCTTAAGGAGTAAAATGCACAACTTAGGCACAATGCTTTAGGCTTTCACAAAAACTGCATAACTAGAAGAAAACCCTCACTATGGTTTAACTTAGTGCACAGATTATCCATTAACTACGACATCTGAATATCGTGCTTAGTCACTCCGGAATTAAGTTCTTAAAGAATAACCACATTGTTACAACACACCAACTTACCGTCTTCTGGGAAAGGAGCATACCAACGTAATATTACAGTGTGCTTACCTTCAATATAATTGAATGACTTCTTCAATAATCACGCTTATCACCTTCTGGGAAAGGAGCATACTAACGTAATATTACAGTGTGCTTACCTTCAATATAATTGAATGACTTCTTCAATCATCATGTCAGCAGATTTCGGGCTCCAGACTCGGTTTTAGTTTCCAGGTTCGCTGGCTGCTTATAGGCCTGTACATCTTTCTTCCTATATTTGATTTGCTAATTTTGAAATGGGTGGTTTAGTAAGGGATACTATGCCGTCAGTTCCAGATGACCGTGCTTTGTTTAAACGCTTGTTGAATGCTTTAATTCGGCCCACACAGTGTCCTTCTGCCGATCTACACGCCGTTTTAAAGCCTCTCCTTCCCCGAGTGGGCTCTGACGTCATGTCGAGTTCGTGACCAATGGCAGAGAGTTCCTTTTCGGCGATAATTATAATATTGTCGTTTCGTATTTAAAATCAGCGCTCCGTTTTTGTTTTGTTTTTTAAATTAAATTAGGATGATGCAATTTTCATCTTCCGTCTTATTATTTGCGCTGGTTACTTCCTTCTTCAAATTTGAATTTGAGTATGACGGTGATGGCTGGTGGCGGTGTAGTTGCTGGAGGGTAGTGCGAGGAAATTTAAACAGCAATGTAGCGGTTTGCAAGATGTATCTATACTACAGGTGATAAGAAGATGTGTGTATACTACAGGTGATAAGAAGATGTATGTATACTACAGGTGATAAGAAGATGTATATATACTACAGGTGATAAGAAGATGTATCTATACTACAGGTGATAAGTAGATGTATCTATACTACAGGTGAGAAGAAGATGTATATATACTACAGGTGATAAGTAGATGTATATATACTACAGGTGATAAGTAGATGTATGTATACTACAGGTGATAAGTAGATGTGTGTATACTACAGGTGATAAGTAGATGTATATATCTACAGGTGATAAGTAGATGTATATATACTACAGGTGATAAGAAGATGTATGTATACTACAGGTGATAAGAAGATGTATGTATACTACAGGTGATAAGAAGATGTATATATACTACAGGTGATAAGAAGATGTATATATACTACAGGTGATAAGAAGATGTATGTATACTACAGGTGATAAGAAGAGAGGCTTTGGGGAATTTCGTAACGACTGCATAAGATACCTTTCATTTCGTTAAATGCAGCTTTTGCTTGCCCTTTTCTGTTCTTAATCTATGTTATGCACTTTCATCTGATGATATACCCTAAGTATTTAAAATTATCCACTTGGTTAAGAATTTTCCCTTTTTACATTTTTGGTGTCACTTTGTTTCTTGATGTTACCATTGTTACTGTTTTCTTGATATTTAAAGAGAGAGTTTAAATTGCACTCTCTGTTACTACAATGTCCAACACTTGTAGATTTTTTTTTGTTGTTGTTGCATTTTCTGCCATCAATATTGTTTCATCAGCATAGCATAGATTGTTTATACGAGAAGGCTTCAAATAAACACCCTAAAGGTATGATAGAAAGCACAGTAACCATGCCATTATCTTGTAACTTGTCAATATTGCAGTTAAGGATGTCAAGAGTCATCATGCTGCAGATGAACACAATGACGTCTTAATATCAGTTTATAGATGACCGACCCACCTTTGACGTGCACCAAAGAGGAGCAGCGTTATGTTATCCGTTTTTCTTTTAATCAGTGAACAGGTGAAACCTATAGAAATTCATCGGCGAATGAAGGTTTCGTATGGCGATACATGCCTGTCAGCCCAGCACGTGTATGAGTAGAGTATGATGCTGCAAAATGGCATGACTTCTGTGTTGGGCTGTTCATGGCCGGACCGAGTAGTGACCAAGACAACTTTTTTTTTTCTTCAGGAATCCAAGCAATTTATGAGCGTTTGACGACTTGCATTGAACGCAGTGGTGACTACATCGAAACATGATACATTTGTAATGCACGACACCAAGTCAATGACGATAGGTCAACATTTTAGTCCAACTGTCCGGTGTAGGGGTTGAACCCCTTACCTCGACATCAGCACGCCGGATGTTTAAGAACACGCGTTTTTATTCATTCGGCCATGCTGACCTACACTTGGTTCTATAAGTGCATTTTTATCAATCTCTTGGCCTCATCACAGGTTACGTGTATATCCGGCTGTGATAGTCGGCAGCCTCCCATTGCCAGTCTGTTAGCCGCTTAATTTCCAGGTATATTGCAGCGTGATGGAACCTATTGCATTACAACTATTTTGTATTTCTGTCATAGTCCATGGAGTGCTGTTTTTAGGTCTGCACAATTTTTGCTCTTCAGTATTCAGACAAGAAGATGAAACACATACTGACCAATAAAAAGATGTCGATTGAAACGAGAAAAAAAAAGAGTGTTGAGGTGCTACATAGAGCCTGTTCTTTTGTATGGATGTGAAACTTGAACAATGAGCAGTCAAGCTGAAAAACATCTGATGGCTGCAGAAATTTGGTTTCTGGGGAAAATGCAAAGAGTGCCATGGACAGACAGAAAAACCAATGACCAAGTACTACAGGAGACAAATGAAAATCGTAAACTGATTAGAGAAATTAGACGTAGACGTCAAAATGTTTTGGACATGTTATGAGAAGAAATGGATTGGAGAACTTAGTGACAACTGGCAAGATCGAAGGGAACAGACCAGGGGAGGACCGAGAAGTAAATACCTGGATGGCTTGGCCACATGGCATGGTCGAGACAGGAACACTGAGCTAATCCACGACTCTGGTGATCGAGTGAAATGGCGAGTCATGACCGCCCACGCTTTCCGGCATGGCACATGATTGATTGACTAATTCAGACAACTGACTTCGCATCTGTGAAGAGAACCGTGTGTTTCTCTTTATTGGTCTCTGCCAACAAAATTTCTTCTGCAGAATTCAATGCCTCTACCTCTGCTCAAAGGTTACTTCAGAATTGTCAAACGTTTCTCGTTTTCTTAAGGATTTTCGTTTTCTTCAACCTTTGTCATTATCCTCATTGCTGGTCATTTTCTTCACTTTGTATTCTATTCGGTGATTTTCACTGTTTTGTAAACTATTTTTGCGTCAACGAAATGGCTTCACTTACATATTAACTGTTCAAGTTTAAAAACTGGTTGATATGATTTGTTAATCGAATAATTTAGCGTTGAAATGATATCTTCATCAGACTTGTACATTGGTATACCTGAAATACCAAGTCTACTGTGATATTTCCGACAGTTTACATGTTTAATATATTTATAGACAGTTGTAACAATTACAAAATCCTACTTGCCCTGCACCATCTAGTTTATATGTTACCGTGATATTCACATAATGTCACATGACTAAAGTATTGGTATTTTTACAGGTCTGTCGGAAAGGCTGCTGGTTTATATCAAATCGTACCCACGGAAGACACAGACAGTCGTCCGTCGTCTGGAGAGGATTCTGACGCCCAGCGTAACTATCCTCCTGATAGCATTGCCGGTGTGATCACTGACGACCATTTCGTGATTCGGAGGCTGCAGTCACGAAATGAACTGCCCTTTAATAGATACACTTCATTATCGCTCATATTCAACGCCCCAGAAATTGCTGGAGACACGCCGGTGCAGGACAAGCTGATGGTCGTGAGGAAGACAGACATCAATCCCATGCAGACCACAATGCTACAGCCTCTGCATCACAGCATTCCTTACTACATGTCCGTTGCAAAGAAGAAGAGGATAGTCACTAAGGCAGAGAAAGTCGATCCAAACGCAATCCTGCCTAGAATACCGCCTGTGGCATTAGCGGACGTTTATCATGAGCAGGGCATTGGTAGACGCAGTCAACTGCCTGCCGCAGCAGATATTTATGTACCCGGGCAAAAGTGGTCACCCCGACATGTTGGCGTTGAGTGGCCAGTAAAATACGCCAGTAAGCCGCCTTATTCCACTCCCAGCTACAATGGTCCTGGCGTGAAGCAACCCGTTGGCGTGGTGCCCGTGGAGAAGGTCCCATGGCAGCCCGAGTATGGTATAGTGGGGAATCATTACAGAATCAGAATCCCGACTTGGGTGTCGCCTCTGTATAAACCATACGGTATTGGGGGACATATAGCACCCGAAGCACCGGTAATTGACTATGACATCTTTACACAGCAAGGGCTAAAAAAGAAACAGGATTCTAGATTTTGCCAGTGGCTTAAGAATCTGTTCAAACCAAGTAAGTCAAAAGAACAGCCCAGAAGCACTACAATGCCAAGACGTTCTTCAATCTTTACCCTGAGACGAAAGTCCCAACAGATGAACAAAACTGCAGACATACCTTCAGATAGTTATATCGCTTCTACGGCACCCCCTGTCAAACAATCTGGTGATAAACTGCCTGCAGCTGGGACCCAAGAACCTGA
>JACEFZ010007376.1:407500-500000 GCA_014155875.1 Cepaea nemoralis
AATCTAGCGCTGCTATAACCCCCACTTAGTCCTGATTTCTTCATGTTTGATTTTCTCTCTTCTTGATACATTGAGTAATCTTCTCAGGAATAGCATTTCTGTTGTTGTAATTTTTTTTTCTGTTTCTGTCATTGTCCAGGTTTGGCATTGGTAGCACAGGGTTGGTAGGAAGAATATGATGTAGAGTGCTTTCTTGGTAACTGTTGCTATATATTTGATCTTTAGTATTGGTGCCATTTGTCCAATCAGTTGGTTTGCCTTATTGCATCTATTTTCAATCTCGTCTTCTGATTTGCCATTTGATGATAATATACTTCCTAAGTACTTGAAGCTCTTTACGTATTTCATGGGGTGTTCTTTTAGATGAATCTTTGTTGTTGTTTTCTTCTTTGGTTATAGTCATTACCTTTGTTTTACTAATTTTAATGCTATGTTCCTTAGAAGAATTAGAAGTATTGGGAGAATTTGGAGTAGATATATTAACCAAAATGTTGAATGATATTTACAGCAGTGGATATTTACCCAGTCATATGCTGAAATCTGTATTTATAGCTATACCAAAAAGACCAGGAGCAATTGATTGTGAAGATTTTCGTACAATTAACCTTATAAACCATATCACTAAGCTTCTACTCAGAATCATAATGAGAAGAACCAAAAAGAAAATAAAAATGGAAATTAGTGAAGAACAGTATGGATTTGTGGAAGGAAAGGGCACAAACAATGCAATTTATACATTGCGGACACTAATAGAAAGGTCAATAGAGAAACAGAGGGACATATATTTGTGCTTCATAGATTATACTAGGGCATTTGATAAAGTAAAACATGATGAACTGATTAAAATGTTGGAAGATATCAACACTGATGGAAAAGATTTAAGAATAATAAAGAATATTTACTGGAACCAAGTAGCAGCAATTAAAATGGGAAATAAAGAGGGTAGTTACGAACAGATAAAGCTAGGAGTACGACAAGGGTGTGTCTTGTCACCAGATCTTTTCTCCCTGTATAGCGAAGTAATAATGAGAGAGATCAAAGAGAAGCCAGGAATACTAGTTGGAGGTTATAATATAAATAATATACGCTATGCAGATGACACAGTATTGGTGGCGGATAATTCAACAGACCTACAACAATTATTAGACGTTGTAGTAATAGAGAGTGCAAGGAAAGGACTCAACTTGAATATCAAGAAAACAGTAACAATGGTAATATCAAAGAAAATGGTGACACCAAAATGTGACATAGAAATAGAAGGGAAAATCCTTAACCAAGTTGATAATTTTAGATACCTAGGGGCATTAATAACATCAGATGGAAGATGTACAACAGAGATTAGGAGCAGAATAGGGCAGGCAAAAGCTGCATTTCAGAAAATGAAGAGTATCTTATGCAATAAGTCACTGTCACTGAATGTAAGAAAGAGAGTGCTGAAATGCTATGTAGAACCAGTTTTGCTGTATGGCAGTGAATCTTGGAATGTAAATGAACAAATTAAGAAGAAATTAGAAGCAACAGAGATGTGGTTCCTGAGACGAATGTTGCGAATTCCTTGGACTGCCAGAGTAACTAACGACGACTGCCTGAAACAGGCTAATGAAACTAGAACATTATATACAACAATAAGACAGAGACAAACAGCTTTCCTCGGTCATGTGATGAGAAGAGAGGCATTGGAGAACATTGTAACAACTGGAAAGATCGAGGGGAAGAGAGGCAGAGGTAGACCAAGAGAAGTGATGCTGGATGGATTGAGACGGTGGCATGGAGGAATATCAGCAGCAGAGTTGATCCAGAAAACCAAAGACCGAGATCTATGGAGAGCCATGAACGCCTACGCCAGCCGGCACGGCACTTGATGATGATGATGATGTTCCTTACACACTTCGTTTAGACTATTCCTGTGATCTTGTAATTCTGGTTCTGATGTTGCTATTAGTGCTTGATCGTCCGCGAATATGAGTTCTTTAATGGTGTAATTTGCCGTTGGTTCTTCTGTTTCATCGTGCGGTGTTCTTACGGTCTCTGTTTGGCTTGTTTCATTATGTATGCTGTCTATATAGGTTATGAACTTTGGGAACAAGACACAATCTTGACGCGCTCTGGATCTTATGATGAAGGGTTCTGAGTGCCCTCCATTTGTTCTCTCTATGCATTCATTGTTGTTGTATTCGCTTCTACATAGGTTTGTTAGATGTGAACTCACTCTAAATCGTTTCAGGATTTCCCACAGCTTGTTTCTATCTTCTCTATTAAATACCCTTTCTTGGTCGTCAAGGGCTAAGTAGAGTGTTTCATTGAATTCGATTGAATTGTCTATTGAATTTTCTATAAGTTGTCTAAGAGCTAGATGGCATCTGTGCATCCTTTCTTTTTCTTAAATCCAAGTTGGAGAACTTGGTGACAACTGGCAAGATTGAGGGGGAAAGAACAAGAGTAAGGCAGAGAAGTAAATATCTGGATGGCTTGACCATTGGCATGGTCGAACAAGAACACTGAGCTGGTCCACGACTCTGGTGATCGAATGAGATGGCGAATGTTGATGATGGGGTTCTATTGTATAAATGTAAACATGCAGAAATAAATATTATAATGGGCTACTTCAATGCGAAAGTAGGAAATCAAGGCGATGGATCTACAGTATGCAACCATGGTTTGGGAGAGCGAACTGAAAGAGGATACAGACTTGTAGAATTGGCAAAATAGCAGGAAATGATTATAAGAAACACCTGGTTAAAACAACATCCTAGAAGATTATATGGGTGAGTATATATATATATATATATATATATATATATATATATATATATATATATATATATATATATATATATATATATATATATTCTTCTTCTTCTTCAGCATTCCGAGCCATTGAGGTTCTTTGCTGCAAATACAATCTGTCTCCATTCGTCTCTCTGGTGGACCTTCTCTTGCCAGTCGTTGATTCCAAGTGCTTGTAGGTCTGTATGTATATTATCTCTCCACCGCCTTCTTGGTCTACCTCGGGGTCTACGGTCATTTATTTCCTGAGTGTAAGCGAGTTTTGTTTCCCTATTATCTTCCATTCTTTCTATATGCCCCAGCCATTGTAGTCTATTAGCCTTCATGATACCAGTGATTAGCGGGGACTTAAACAAATCATAAATGTCTTTGTTACTTCTTCTTTTCCACTCTCCACTTTGTGTATCCCTAATGGGTCCAAAGATGCGTCTTAACATTTTGTCCTCAAAGGTTTGTAACAAGGCTTCGTCTCCTTTCGTTGTACTCCAGGTTTCAGAGCCATACAGCACAACTGGTCTGATCAGTGTTTTGTATATTGTGATTTTGGTGTTACGAGATAGCGCCTTTGATTTTAGTAGATGTTGTAGTGCATAGTATATCTTATTTCCAGAGTTGATTCTAGTTTGTATTTCTTCCCTTATGATGTTGGAGCAGTTGAAGATTGTACCCAGGTATTTGTATGTTTCCGTTCTTTTAATGGTCATATTATCTATTTGTATGTGGCCAGAGTTTTTAGCCATTCCGTCTCTTGAAATTACCATATATTCTGTCTTATCTTGGTTGATAACCAGCCCCATCTGTTGGGCTTTTTCCTTTAAGTGAGTCAATATTTCTAATGTCTTTTGTTCACTTTGCCCTATAATATCTATATCATCTGCATAACCAAGCAGCTTGGATGTTCCTCCAATATCACATTCCTCCTTTACCTTCCTTACAACTTTCTCTAGAGCCAGATTGAAGAGTAGCGGCGATAGTGCATCACCCTGTTTCAAGCCAGATGTTATTTGGAAGGGGTCTGATTTCCTGCCTTTATATGTTACTATATTATAAGTATCTTCCATGCATAGTTTGGTCATGTTAATTAACTTCCTTGGTATTCCAAATTCCTGCATAACATTCCATAGACTATTCCTATGGACACTATCATAAGCCTTTTTAAAATCCACAAAAATGTTATGGAGATCTCTTTTATATTCCCAATGTTTCTCGGCTATTTGTCGTAAGATAAATATCTGATCTATTGTTGATCTGTTTTGTCTAAAACCCGCCTGGTAGTCACCTAATATGTCTTCTGAATATGGTTTTAGTCTATTTAGTAATACTGCGGATAGTATCTTATAGCTTGTGGACAGTAGTGATATTCCTCTATAATTTCCACATTGGAACTTGTCTCCTTTCTTAAAGATAGGTATCAATAATGACTCTTTCCAGTCATGGGGTAATTCTTCTGTCCTCCAGATTTTTATTATTAGTTCGTATAGCTTTAGATGTAATGCATGGCCACCTGCCTTTATAAATTCAGCAGCAATTCCATCAGTCCCAGTTGCCTTATTGTTTTTAAGTCGTGTGATTACATATAGGATTTCTTCAAATGTAGGTTCTTCAATTTGTGGTTCGCATGTTAGAACCTCTTCCTGTGGGAAAATGTTACTTGGAGCTTCACAATTTAGTAATTCAATAAAATATTCTTTCCATGTGTTGCACATTTCTTCAATTGGTATTTATCATATTCCCATTTTTGTCTTTTAAACCATATGTGTTTTGTTGGTGCCCTCGTTTCATTGACTTCAGTACTTTAAAAAACTTTCTGGATTCATTTTTCTGGTGATTAGTTTCCATATCTTTGATTATATTACTCATATATTCTCGCTTCTGCTGTCTGACTATTTTTGTAGCCTCTTTACATTCATTTCTATAATGCTCTTCCTTTTGGATGTTATTGATGTCATTTAACCATACATGTCTGGCATTCTTCTTCTTAGTGACTGCTTCTTCACATTTTTGATTGAACCATCTGTTCTTTCTATGCGTGGTTGACACACCGAGACATTCTTCTGCGGTAGATTGAAGTGTATTCTTGATGTTCAACCAAGTTTGGTCAACGCTTTCCTCCAAAGGGTTTTGAAAAGTTTCAAGTTTACATTTTATTTCATCTGTAAATTTCTCTTTGACTGTAATGTCTTGTAGTTTTTCTCTGTTATATGTTGGGTGTAATCTTTGTAATTTAGTAAAGAAAGCTCTCTTAAGTTTTATTTTAAATTTTGCTCCAACGAGGAAATGGTCACTGTGGCACTCAGCTCCTCTATAACTTCTGACTTGCTGTATGTTTGATGCATTTCTGTTGTTAATTAAAATGTGATCTATTTGATTATAGGTTCTCTTGTCACATGATTTCCAAGTTTGTTTGTGTATATCCTTTCTTTGTAGTCTGGTACTGCTAATCTGCAGTCCTTTGGCTTCTGCCAGGTTGATGACTCTCCATCCATTATCATTTGAAGTTGTATGTAGGCTTTCCATACCGGCCACTTTTTTATTAGTTTGCTCTCTACCTATTTTTGCATTGAAGTCTCCCAGCACAATCAGGATGTCCTGTTTGGGGGTTTCTTCTATGACATCTTCCAGATCATTATAAAAGTCTTCTTTAATATCATCTTCTTTCTCTTCAGTAGGTGCATGTACATTAATCATCGTTATATTTTTCCATTTACCTTTTATTCGTAATTTACTAATCCTGTCATTAAAAGCTTTAAAGTTTAAAATGTTCCCCCATAACTCTTTTTTGATGACAAACCTGTTCCTAATTCATGTTTATTTTGGGTGTTTCCTCCATATATTATAATCATTCCATTTTGCTCTAAAGTACCCTCTCCTGGCCACCTTATTTCTTGAATTGCTGTGATATCCATTTGATATTCAACCAGCTCCCGGGTTAGTTCTTCGGCCGCTCCAGCTCGATATAGTGTCCGTACATTCCATGTTCCAAATCTCAAAAGTCCTTTAACGTTCCAAGGTCGTTGTCCAGATAAGTCAGTCCGATATCGAGGCTCATGTATTTGTTTCGTAACAAAGAAAGGTTTTTACAAAGGTGGGGATGTTAACCCCACGCTTCAACCCCCAACCTGGAGGACCAGGGTGTTTCTCTTTGTCTGTTCTCTACCCTTTGACCTGTCCGGCTTGGGAGGCCCTGCTGGTAGCTACGCTACCGCCGGCATAGCTCTCAGGGTCATTGAGAAACTCAAGCTCCCCCACCACGACAAGGTGGAAACACCATCGGGGGAGATATATATATATATATATATAAAAAATCTCATCTCATCTCATCATGTTCCTCTTGTACCTTGCGGTGTCAAGGTGAAGTATATACATCGTGAGAGTGCCCGATTATGGGCTTCATATATCGATATTACCATGGACTCCATGCTATTCCCTCCGTCCAACGTTTACGTGGTCGGCCTCTTCCTCTGTTTCCATCTGGTCTGTACAGCATTGCTTGTTGTGGTATGCTGTTGACCGGTAACCTACTTGCATAGCCAAACCATTTGACTTGCTGCTTTCTATTAAAATCTAGTGCTAATCATTTCTGATCTTATCTCTTCTTGGTACGTTGAGTATTCTTCTCAGGAATCTCATTTCTGTTGTTGTGATTTTTCTTTTCTCTTTTTCTTACATATGCCAGGTTTCGCATATGTAGCATAGAGTTGGTAGGAAGATTGTGTTGTAAAGTGCTTTCTTAGTAGTTATTGATACATGTTTGTTCTTTAGTATTGGTGCCATTAGTCCAATGAGTTGGTTTGCCTTATTGGTGCAATAAGGTTACTTTCGATCTCGTCTTCTGATCTGCCATTTGATGATATTATACTTCCTAGGTAATTGAAACTCTTTACTTGTTTCAAGGGATGTTCGTTTCGGTGAATTGTTGTTTGTTAGTCTTTAGTTATAGCCATTACCTCTGTTTTGCTTGTGCTAATTTTCATGTTATGTTCCCTACACATTTCGTTTAGACTATTCATGTGGTCTTGTAATTCAGCTTCTGATTTTGCTATTAGTGCTTGGTCGTCCGCAAACAGGAGTTCTCTAATGGTTAAATTTGCAGATGCTTCTTATTCTTCTGTGTTCTCGCATTGCGGTATTCTTGATGTCTCTGTTTGGCTGGTTTCTTTACAAATGTTGTCTATATAGGTTATGAACAAGAGAGGGGACAGGACACAACCTTGTCGTACTCCAGATCTTATGGTGAAGGGTTCTAAGTGTCCTTCAATTGCTCTCACTATGCATTCACTGTTGTTGTATAAACTTTTACATAGGTTTGTTAGATGTGTACTCACTCCATATTGTTTAAGGATTTCCCACAGCTTGTTTATATCTACTCTATCGAATGCCTTTTCTTGGTCGACAAAGGCTAAGTAGAGTGTTTCATTGAATTCGATTGATTTTTCTATAAGTTGTCTAAGAGCAAAAATGGCATCTGTGCATCCTTTGTTTTTCCTAAATCCAATTTGTGTTTAGCTTAGCAGAGGTTCTAAAATAGCTCGTAATCTTTTTTCAAGAATTTTGCAAAATATTTTCCCAGTATGACTGAACAGTGAAATGCCTCTGTATTGTGTGCAGTCTCTTTTGCTGCCTTTGTTTTCCCAAATTGGGATAATTATGGCGTTTCCCCAGTCTAGTGGTGTCTGTTGTTCTCCCAAACATGGTTAAATAGTCTATGTAGCCAAGCTGTTGCTACTTCTCTTGCTGCTTTAATTAGTTGATTTGGTATTTCATCCTGTCCCGGTGATTTGTTCAATGGGGCTAATCTGATGGCTTCTATAATTTCTTCTTTTATTATGTCTGGTTCTAGTTCTTCGGTGACATCTGTGTAGGTCTCTTGAATTCCTGTGACATCTGATGGGATGTTAAGAAGCTGTTCGAAAAACTGCTTCCATCTTATTAGGATTTGTTTTTGTTCACTTTTTGGTTCTCCATTTTCGCTGTTAATTATTTCAGTTGGGTCAAAGGGTTCTCCTCTGGTTCGCATTGCACTTATCTTTTTGTAGAAGTTTCTAGTTGCCTCCTTGTAGTTTTTATTTAGGGTTTCTCCATACTCTTCCCAGTCTTTTTGTTTTTCCCTCTTTACTATTCTACTCACATGTCTTCTCGCTATTCTGTATTCTCTGTAATCACATTCCTGTTTGCTCTTCAACCACTTTTTATATTTTTCCTTTTTTTCTTTTACCGCTTTCTTTACTTCTGCGTTCCACCAACTTCTTATTTTCTTTATCCGTGTTTTGCGTTTTTTTTTCGTGGTACCACATGTTATTTTCGCAATATTTAAAATCCTTGATTTGAACATCTCACATTTTTCTTCCACTGTTTTTCTTTCTATAGGTAATTTTACAAAGAGTTCAGTTAGTTCTTTCTCATAATTTTCCCTTACTGCCTCGTCTTTAAGGTTTTTTAAGTTTAATGATTTGCATGGCATGTGTTTTCCTGCGTCACACACACACACACACACACACACACACACACACACACACGCACAAACACACACACACACACACACACACACACAACAGAAATGATTAATGTTTTAGAAGAATATGGAATAGATCAAGTCACCAGACTGCTGAACACAATATATGATACGAGGGTAAGTTAATAAGTAAGTCACAAATGGCTGTAGAAAAATAACTAACTATGATAACAACTTGAAACAAGTTTATTTTTATGCATACATTATCCCTTTATTTCTCAACATAACTTTCACCAACATTGATGCATTTATCCCATCGTTTTATCAGTCATCCGAAACCGGATACATAGAATTGCTTGCCTTGTTTTCATTTACCTGCAATCCCACAGAACTGTGTGACTTAATTATTGACTCGCCCTCGTAACTTTTTCTACCCAGCTATGCACCGCTTTACGGTCCACTGAAAACCCACCTTGGCGGGAGACATTTCGCGAATGACGCCGAAGTTGAATGTGAAGTGAAATCATGGTTAAGAAAACAGGGCACGCAGTTCTATGCAGCCGGTTTGGGAGGACTGATAAAACGATGGGATAAGTGCATCAATGTTGGTGGGAATTATGATGAGAAATAAAGGGACAATGTATGTATAGAAATACACTTGTTTCAAGTTGTTATCATAGTTAGTTATTTTTCTACAGCCATTTGTGACTTGCTTATTAACTTACCCTTGTATTAGAGATATACCTCATGAATTATGCAATTCTGTATTTATTGCAATTCCAGAGAACTAAGGAGCCTTGGAATGTGATCAACATCGAACAATTAGTATAATGGGTCACATCACAAAGATTTTGCTAAGAATTATCATGCAAAGAGTTAAGAAGAATATAGTACCTGAAATAGGAAAAGAACAATGTGGGCTTAAGGAAGGAAAGAGTACAGTAGATGCTGTGTATATGCTGAGAACATTAAATGAACGTTCCATAGATGTAAACAAAGATCTAAGCATCTTTGCTTTATTGACTACACAAAGGCTTTCGATAAAGTAAGACTTGTCAACATGATAGAGATGCTTGCATATCTACAAACTGATGGGAAAGACATTAGACTTGTAAAAGACATATATGGGAAACAACAAACTGACATACGAATTGATAATAAAGTAGGCCAATGTCAGCCTATTGAAAGAGGTATGAGACAGGGATGTGTAATGTCTCCAGATCTTTTTTTCTGTACGGTGAAAATATTTTCAGAAATATAGAAGATATGGAAGGAATCATCATTGGGGGACGAAACATCAATAACATTAGATATGCAGATGATACAGTATTACCTCCAGATAACATTAGATATGCAGATGATACAGTATTACCTCCAGATAACATTAGATATGCAGATGATACAGTATTACCTCCAGATAACATTAGATATGCAGATGATACAGTATTACCTCCAGATAACATTAGATATGCAGATGATACAGTATTACCTCCAGATAACATTAGATATGCAGATGATACAGTATTACCTCCAGATAACATTAGATATGCAGATGATACAGTATTACCTCCAGATAACATTAGATATGCAGATGATACAGTATTACCTCCAGATAACATTAGATATGCAGATGATACAGTATTACCTCCAGATAACATTAGATATGCAGATGATACAGTATTACCTCCAGATAACATTGTGACACTGTAAGGGTACAATGAAACATGATTCAGATTTAAAAGGCAAAGGCGATGGTGAGTAGAAAAAAGTGTTTTCTGTTCAAGAAACAAGCCTGAGCCCGCAAACAAGGCAGAATACACCAGAGCATGTAGGTGATCGTCGAAAAGATAATAACACAGAAGAAGTGGTGTTATTCATCATCATCTCCCGCTTTTGCGTCAAGCGCCGTGGGGAGAAATAATTGGCGCTGAAGTGCCGGATGGGTGGGACTGGATAGTGACGTGTCATTCCGAGTGATTGCACAATGTCTTTGATGTCGTTCTATGAACGACTGCTATTTGAAGATATAACAGATGGAATAACATATTTAACTGATTCGGTGTCAAAACAAAAAGTAGGTTTGGACCAAACATGTTGCGCAATGAAATGAACGAGCATCATAATGTAAGTGTCTATTCACTGAACATGAAAATTGCGGAAGATGTCGCGAAACGAAAGAAATAACACGATGACTCTAGTAAGGTGATAGTACTGATAGTGATATGTCGTCCTACTGTCCAAAATGGGGTTCACATTTGGCGATACATTATCGTTCAGCATTGAATTAGTTAACTTAACTAATTGATCAATCAATGAATCAGATAAGGATGCTTGAATTTATATTTAGGCGGTGTTCAGGCAAGGAGGCACAACCAGCTTCTTCTTCTTTGTACACCTCACGACATTTGGCTCGAAAAACGGAGTATTTTTGGGTTAACCCGAAATAAATCATGCCTGTCCTTAAATCAGATTAAATGAAACCAGCGTTAAAATGTGTTTTATAATTCTGTGGTTACCGTCTTCTACGTCGAATGGTGTCGGTGTCAGCCACTTGTCCTGGTCTAATCTAATCCAGGTTTTGTGAAAAGGTGTGACCTTTAACCCGCCAGCAATAAAGACTCTCTTATGTTAGCAAATGAAATTGGGTACCTCATCACGTGATCGCAAGTATACTAATAGAAGCAATAACTTGCTGATTCAGCAATTTATATACAACATACATTTTTCAGTGTCTTTGCGAATAGCATGCAACCATGAACGCATCATCTTGTGTACAAATATAACTTTTAATTATGGCTATTATTAATCACATATGAGATACCATTTAATATTATATTCCTCCAATAAATTACTAATCTTATAAGCTAACTTATAACTTACACTTAATACTTATACCAATACCAGTGTGCTGTTTACACATATTAATTATTATATTATTATTACATTATACATTATAGTATAGAATAGAGGATTTTAGCATTTAATTGAAATGTGATAACAGTCTCATATACCGCTTTTATATAGGAGTCACCGTAGCTGAAAGGTAACACACTATTACTGTAAAAAAGTTTCCTCTGTGACTACGACGTGAGGTGAATAGCTACCCTTGGGCTTTGTCTCTGCCTCTACTTCCCTGCACTAGCAGTGCTCGTTTTGCAAGGTGGGTTAACCGCCCTGTCGTATGCTAAACGTCTGAAATTGGAGTCAACCTAAACGTCGTACAAGTACAGCAGTGGTTATTCCTGACGCCACCGGTGATTGAAAACTATTATACCTGCTCAAATACTCATGTTTTAACACGGTGGCTTTTCAGGAATGTCTAGATTTGACACTGTTTTAGAATCAAGTCTAGGTTTTCCACAGTGGGTAAGGGTGTCAGTCTAGGTTTTACACAGTGGGTAAGGGTGTCAGTCTACATTTTACACGGTGGGTAAGGGAGTCCATCTATGGGATCCAGACTAAGATTTACACAGTGGGTTAGCGAGCTAGTTTAGGTTTTACACAGTGGGTAAGGGAGTCAGTCTAGGATTTACACATGAGATCTGGGATAAAGACTAAGATTTACATAGTGGGTTGGCGAGCCAGTGTAGATTTTACACGGTGAATAAGGGAGTCAGTCTAGGTTGTACACAGTGGGTAAGGGAGCCAGTCTAAGTTTTACACAGTGGATAAGGGCGTCAGTCTAGGTTTTACACACGAGATCTGGGATCCAGACTAAGGTTTAAACAGTGGGTTAGCGAGCCAGTCTAGATGTTACATATTGGTTCTAGGGTCCGAGGTAGATTGTACACATTGTGTCAAGAAGCCAAACTAGGTTTTGTATGATGGAGTTAGGGAGGCCGTAAACATTTTACAGTGTTAGGTTTTAGGGATGCAGTCTGTTTAACGTGCTGGCTTTAGGAACGTAACCTGTTTTTAATGTGCTAGTTTTAGGGATGGAGTTGGAATTCGAGTAACAAAACAACGAACATTATAATAATGTGTCACGCACGCACGCACGCACGCGCACACACACACACACTTTTGCGTGTCAACAAATTCAGCAACGGAAGGCGTCAACAAATTCAGCAACAGAAGATGCCACCTCATATATGTAAGTTAAAGTTAGTTGCTTATCCTTTACGGACGTAGCAGTCAATCCCAGCATTTTCAGCTGTTCGTGATTCCTGGGTAAGTTTACGTTCAGTAGTTTGCCAGTGCTTTCTGAACGACTGGCACCAATACCATTTCATAAAAAGCCAACGCAGCAGTGTTTAGAACGCGGGTATGCGGGATTACGAACTGTGTCCGTAATCCTTCGCCACGGAGTTATACTTATTAAATTGCAGTGATAATTAAATGAATAAAGCAACAAGAAGTGTAACTTGTAAGCTTTACAAGAACAGAAACATAAGTGGCAAAATCGACGTTGCGGCCACAGCCTTCATTAGCACACGAACGCTTAACACACACAACTATAGAAAAATTTTGTTGCGTATCCCTTACGGGACGTTGCAGTCAACACCAGCATTTTTCAGCTGCTGTTGATGTACTAGGCAAGTGTTACGTTCAGTAGTTTGCCATTGCTTTCTAAACGACCGGCTTCCATACCAGCACGTTATAACACAACGCGACACGGTCTGCTGCACAAATCGGTTGCAGCTGAGCTTCGAACGCCTGGTACCCGGCTTACGAACCGCGTTCGCAAGCCTTTAGCCACGGAACAATTGCAGTGATAATTAAATGAATAAAGCAACAAGAAGTGTAATTTGTAAGCTTTACAAGAACAAAAACACAAGTGGAAAAATTGACGTTGCGGCCACAGCCCTGATCAGCACACAAACGATTAACATACATTGACACAATAATACATAAATATACAACAGTTATTGTACTGATTTTTATTCGACATCCACACAGCCGTGTCACACTCATTTAAAACGTTTAGGTGGTACCCGAAGGTAGTACACTACTATTCAGGCTTACATACCATTAACATGTGTATACAATTATAATTAGCTGTTCGTCGAAGTAACTGAATATTTAACTTAAATTCATTGTTGTTTCAAATGGCTTACAGTATACTAGAGTTGAACTAGCTTTATAGTTTGTTGAATGGTCAAATACTCAAATTTCCAGCTTTTTGTAAATCCCCAAAATAAACTGCATGTCTCTAGACGTTTGCTACAGTGACACAAATACAGTTTCAAATGGCATACGGTATTATATGGTTTGAGCGAAGCACATAAACTTCGTTTCAAATGACATACAGTGCACATGGATGTGAGGAACGATGAAGATGTATAATAAAACGATGCAAATAAACTTTTTTTTTTTTTTCAAATGACATGCGGTATTATATATGCTAAAGCGATGAAAATAAACTTTGTTTCAAATGACGTAACGGCATTATTTGTGTTGCAATTATAAAAATACACTCTGTTTCAAGTAATATACAGCATTGTATGCGTTAAAGCTATGAAAATAAACCGTGTGTCAAGTAATATACGGTATTATGTGGGTTACGGCGATGCAAATAAACTATGTTTCAAGCGACATACAGTATTACATGGGTTAAAACTGTGAGAATCAACTCAGCTTGAAGTGTAAGGTATTCTAAGAGTTAAGCGATTCTGCGAGACTCGATACTGTAGAATAATCGGCTAGTTTCCCGCCTTACGCCACACGCCTGCTGCAGGTTCAACCGTCCGACCAGGTTTGTGATTGTGTCTACAGGCACCAGATGATCCACTGTTTCCATTAAATAACCTACTCCAACATCTCCCTGCTGCAGCCTTGTTCTAGACTTCATCTACCTCAAGTGGGGAAACTTTCGCAATGTGGATACAGGTTCGTTTGATCAGCGGCAGCAAAATTGTCCGCATCGACAACCTCAGCAAGCTGACCAAGGTAGAGGAGTTGAGGAAGCGACTGGTTCAACATTTCGAAGCCGATGTGGACCAGCAAAGACTTTTCTTCCGCGGGAAACAGGTGATTAATTAATTACCTTATATGTGTAGTTGAGTGAAACTACATCATATTGTTTGCAGCGACATGTGTGTTTGCTAAGTTTTATTTGTTAACACGCAATGAAGGAACACAGCGAGCACCATTGTGATTTTGTCAACATTTTTGAAGTGTGATGTTTCTAAACAAGCGCCAACTGTGTTGTTTAAAAGAACTTCTGTATTGATAATCATTTGAAGTTGTTTTAAAATGCAACATAGTTATTATACAGTACTCTTTTCTTCTTCTTCTTCTTCTTCTTCTTCTTCTTCTTCTTCTTCTTCTTCTTCTTCTTCTTCTTCTTCTTCTTCTTCTTGTTGTTGTTGCCCCAACTTCCTGCTTGTTCTTTATTTTATTCCTCCATCTCCCTCTTCTTCTACATGTGACTATTGTGTTTTAAGGTGTTCTATTTCTTTTGGCTTTGGGAGAGTCTATTCGCAGGTCCCTATGAATCAATACTTTATAAGTATTATACTTAGTTGAAGTATGGCTGTTTAAATATCAGGCGAGTTTAAGAATTAACAAATAAACAAGGAAATGCTACGCATATAAAGTGCAGGAAAACCTGGTATATGTGAAGCGGGTTGAAAAGAGAGAAGAGAGAGATAGATAATGAAGATAGTGTGCGAGACAGAGATATGAGAAAGATGTGTTGAAAGACATAAAAAAGTGATAAAGACAAGAAAGAGGGGGAGGGAGATAGAGAAGAAGAGAGAGAGAGATGTCTGTATGCCTCTCTATATGTCCACCTGTCTGTATACCTGCCTACTTAACCACTTTCGTGTCTAACTACCCACCTACCTAACCAACTATGAATATTACAAAGAATTATCACCGAAGCAACGGAGTACGTGCTTTGTGCTCGATACTTTTGACAACAGCCAGCGGGGAGAGAATGAAGCGGAGGAGAAGAGGTAGGGGAGAGGGGGGAAGGAAAAGGAAGAAGAGGGCTGGAGCCAGAATGGGTAGAAGGAAAACGGATCGTTTGGGACTCAAAAATGTGTGGGTTGGGTATTGGAATTGCCGTAGTGCAAAGCAACGAGGACCAATACTGGAGAAACTGGTACTAACTAAATTACACTCACTTTAAACAACACAATTCTAAATACCCAAAGAGATGAAGGATTGACTTTCACCCAATGAATTGCTGAAAAATTAAAAAAAAACATTGTCCGGCAAGGAAACGAACGATTGACATTTGACTTTCATCCAATTAATTGCTGAACAATTTTTTTAAAAAAATGTCCGGCAAGGAAACGAACCTCGAGCTCCCACCCATCTGGCGGGGACACTATCAACTATGCCACTGACGACATGTTTTCCAATCAACGAAAATGTATAATATAGCCGCAAACTTACGTTAAATCACGTGACCAGCCGTGCCCTGCGAATAGACGCTTTATTTATTCGCAGGGCCCTACGAATCCTTTGGCTTTTGCCTTGTAGATTCCAGACAAAGGCCTTTCTAGTCTGTGAGACCATTCTCATGTTTTCTCAATTGTATCTATCACATCCAGAGCTAGCATCTTTTCTTCACTTCTTGATGTCTGGGGATTTGTTTAATTCTCTCCATGAGCTCTGCATGAGTAATTCTGTCATACCACGTTAATAGTTATATTATAACACCATTGATAGAATCTTTGTAGTTTATTTGTAATGATTGTCACCACACTCCATGTTTCTGGTCCAATTTAACTTTAGGATAAGACCGAGCTGATCCACAACACTGGTGATCGAGTGAAATGGCGGGTGATCAAGTGAAATGGCGAGTCATGACCGCCCACACTTTCCGGCATGGCACATGATTGATTGATTGAATATTTGAAGTTTGATACAAGATTTAATGTCTGTTGACTTCCACACATTTCCTAGTGCGGTGACTGAGTGAAAGCTCCGCTTGCTTTTTGTATTCTTAGTTTAATAACTGACTATCTCGACCTGTTCCCCTATCTGTGAATACATTTCTGCCTACATAAATGTATGATTCACCCTCTTGAAGTGAGATTTATCCTATGAAGATTGGATTATCATTTGCTTGTAAAGAAAGGGGAGGCATTTCTCCAGAGATTTTTAGAGCAGACCAATCATAATGATGCAGACACCAGGGATGCAGTTAGAGAGGAGTTATCTGGCACCACGAAGAATATGCAGTATGAAGACATCATACAGGTGGAAGATGTTAAACACATTTTGAAAAAGGCAAAAGACACGGCACCAGGGCCCGATGGGGTCATGTATGGCCACATGAAGGCTTTGAGCGATGCAGACCTGGAGGAGATGACTGACTGCTTTAACCAGAGCATTAGGACAGCATCAGTACCGCAGGATTGGGTGCACAGCTATCTCATCCCTCTCCCAAAACCATTCAAGGATCAGTCAAAGCTTAGCGGCTTTAGAATCATCACCCTTCAAGATACATTTGGGAAGGTTCTAGAGAAGATAGTCGCTGTCAAGCTGCAAGTTTTTGGAAAGCGGGAAGCTTCTTCCAAGAGGCCTGGGTAGCTACAGGCCAGGAAAAGATACCTGGTCAAATGCAGCCACTTTTGCCTTTGACGTTTATGAGGGGTTCCAGATTAGACAAGAAACGATGGCGGCAGCGCTTGATCTCGAGGATGCATACAATAGAGTTCGATATGATATTTTGATGACCGCACAGATGGAGAAGGGGGTCAATCCCTGGTTGGTGAACTGGATAGCAGCTGTCCTGCACTCTCATCGGGTTGCTCTCCGTCTTGGTGCATGGACCTCAGAGCCACATATTTTAACCCCGGGACTGCCACAGGTATCTGCAGTCTCACCGGTGCTCTTTAATGTGTATACGAGCAAGATTGCAAACCTAGAAGCACCAGGGGTTGGAAGGATACTAACATTTGCAGATGATATTCTTGCATATAGGCAGGGGAGAGATAGGGAGCAAACAGCCCAGGAGCTACAGGCGACAGTAGACAAAGTGATTGACTGGTGCACTGAAATGAGTGCTGTCATCCACCCGGAAAAGGCGGCTGTTTTGTGGTGCTCTCTGGACAACAGGATTGTTAGAGCGGATGTCCCAAGCCTCACGATAGATGGTAGAAATGTCAGCAGAGAGAACAAACTGAAGTATCTGGGGATCACATTTGACAGGAGCCTATCCTTCAAGGACCATGTGGAGACGGTTGTGACAAGATCTCAAAAGGGACTCAGTGCACTTAAAACTATGGCTGCAATGGACACAGAGCAGAGAATGTTTTTCACACTATACCAGCACTTGATCCTCTCAGTAATTGATTATGGATTAGGTCTGCTACTGTCTCAGAGAGTCAGCTGGTGAAGTTAGAGCGCATACAGAACGAAGCTATGCGGATCATTCTGGGATGCACTAGAGACACCCCAGTAGTGTGTATGCGTTAACATCCTTGGTCTGCCGAGTGTTGCTGGTAGGCTCAAGGTGATGCAGGCGAAGGCATACCTCAGAGTAGCTGCAGACACAGACCACCCACTGCATGAGGCACTGGACGCAGTTAAGGGTCAGCAACTGATAAGAGGGAAATCATGGATGGCTCAGGCGGACGATACGATCAGACAGGTATGCCCCTTGGAGAACATTAGGCGTGGAGAGGAGTGGGTCAGAGTGCCAGCGGAGCAGTCAGACTTGTGCAGAGTTATAATCACATTAAGCAGGGAGTGGCCAGCAGGGGCCACGGAAGTGGAAATCCAGCAACTAATTCAGGACAATGCTCACTTGGGTGATGTGATTATCTACACAGATGGTTCGGTGTCAAGAGGTGAGAAAAGTGGCTGGGGGTTCATAGCCAAAGCCAATGGTCAAAGTTTGGGGCAGGAGAGCCTGGCATATACCACAACATCCAGCTTAAGAATGGAGGTGGCGGCGGTCACTGCGGCTCTTCGCTGGATGGAGAATACGACACACACACACATCGTGATTGTAACTGACTCAGAAAGCATGCTGACGCGGGTGAGAACGGGCAGGCTTTGTGCGGAGTGGCTTGCTTCGCTTCGGAGGTCATGGATGACAAGCATCGCCTGGATCTTTTCTCCGGGGCATGTCGGTGTGCTGGGAAATGAATAGGCGGACAGATTGGCTGGCTCTGCAGAACGTGGTGGAGTAATGATACATGACAAGGCAGACGTGGTTGCGGCCTTGTGGGAGCACGTGCACACCTTGGAGGAGCAAATGGAATACCATGGTCTGTCAAGAATGAGACAGCGAGGAATGACGAGGGGATCTGGCCGACACTCAATGCTCAGAGGAAAGGTGAGACGGACTTATAATCAGATTGCTACTGGTACTATTAGTGTTGGAACTCTTCGCTGGCTGCTGAGGATGGGGACGGAGCGCTTATGGGAATGCCCCGAATGCTGTGATGTCGATTCCTAAATCAATCAATCTATTAATTTTTAGATCTAATTGTTGTGAGCCGGTCTCCCTGGCTAAGTCGTTAATGACTTTCTCTGCAATCCCTTATATGCACATAGGGTAACGCAGCTGCGTGACATTCAGTAGCGGATTGTGTTGCGTTGGTTACTTACGGGGGTATATGAGCCTGTTGCTTAGAAAGCATTGGTAAACTACTGAGCGTAATCTTGCCAAGAATTCAACAGCTGTAAAATGCTGGTGTTGACAGCAATGTCCTGTAAATAGGATACGCGAGAGAAAAAAAAATGTGTTGTGAGCTCCCATCTGTTGTGTATAATCTATCCATCTTGCAACTAATTTTGTATGTAGAACAGGAGGGCAGTGTCATCAGTGAAGTCTAGATCCTCAAGCTCTGTCAGAGGCCATTTAACCCTTTACAGGGCAGACGCTTGTCCATTTTGTAGCCCTGAACGGGCAAGATTTTTTCAGGTTCTGTAAAATTTCGGGTCGCGTTAGTAAAAATATCACAAATAAGGTGTTAGTCAACCGATTTTAGTAAAATAAACAACACAATGAAGGGAAAAGCATGCAGAATATGTTACTCACGTGATTGTTGCCGGTAATCCATATATGAACACAAATATTTACGAAATACGGCATGTTGTTTGTGATTTTCCGTCATCTATACGGTAATTTACAAACACATTTTCAGAATCATAATCACTTTCTTTAAAGTCCGACTCACGACTGCTAATGCAAAGTAACGCTTTGCACTGATATCTAGCTCCGATTAATAATCAACTTCGTGCCCTTTAATGTCATTTAAATTGAACAGAGCGAAATCTCGGCTATCACTTGAAGAATCGCCGAAATCCATTTTGAAAAACAGCGTAAAAATCCCGAAAACTATCAAAAAAAGTCCGTTAAAGTCTGTTCAAAGTCATTGTAGCGCGTTTACAAATGGCGGCCACGTTGTCAAGCTATCGGCGAAAGTGAAAGTAGCGATCGGAAGTGTCGGAAAACCGAGAGATCGCATTTTTAAAACGACTAGTCATCAAAGACGCGATTGGGCGCTACGCCTGTTTAACGCATCGAACGCTATCAGGCGCTATGCCTGTTAAAGGGTTAAAGTCCATTAATGGTGATAGTTATTGTTGTCTTCACAACCCAGCCTATCATCTCTAAGAAGGTGACAAAGGCATCTCTGTCACACTCATGTTTATATTTCAAACGTATGTGAGTAAATCATACACCGTATTGGTGGTATCATGCAACACAAGGCCACTTAGGTACTATTTAAACATTCGGGAATGTCCCGAATGCTGTGATGTCGGTTCCTAGATCAATCAATCAATCAATCAATCATTACCATGAGTGCGGATTGTAAACATTAACTTGGTCCCCCAGGTCGACCTAGGCTAGGATGCTAAAATTTAGTTGCATATCCTTTACGGGACATTTGCAGTCAACACCAGCATTCTTTGCTGTTGTTGATGTCGTGGCAAGTTTACGTTCAATAGTTTGCCATTGCTTTCTCAACGGCCAGCACCCTACCATTTTGTAAAAAAACCAACTCAACGCAGCCTGCTGACAAATTGCGCGCAGCTGTTTTTCGAACGCGGGTGTGCGGGATCACAAACCATGTCCGTTCTCCCATCGCCACAGAGACGGCAGCCTAGCATGGGTACCAGATAAAATTCAGATGCAGAAATACCAAGGTTCTATAACAATATGCTTGCATACAAGTGGATTATTAAGGATTTCATTTTCTTTTACTCTTGCATAACCTATAACGAACCCCGCTAATTGAGGTCATTGTGTCGTTGTAATGTTATGCTTTGGTGTTTGTATGTATGACTCATTGGAGGGACAGTTATGTTGGTTGTAACTGGGTCATGTACGATATAGTACTCAAGAACAGTTAGAGTGGACAGTTTTGAAGTTTAAAAAAAGTTAGTTGCATATCCTTTACACAATGTCACAGTCAACCCCAGCATTTTTTTGGCTGTTTGTGATTTCTTGGCAAGTTTACATTCAGTGGTTTGCCATTGCTTTCTGTCAACTTTCAGTCAACCCCAGCATTTTTTTGGCTGTTTGTGATTTCTTGGCAAGTTTACATTCAGTGGTTTGCTATTGCTTTCTGTCAACTTTCAGTCAATCCCAGCATTTTTTTGGCTGTTTGTGATTTCTTGGCAAGTTTACATTCAGTGGTTTGCCATTGCTTTCTGTCAACTTTCAGTCAATCCCAGCATTTTTTTGGCTGTTTGTGATTTCTTGGCAAGTTTACATTCAGTGGTTTGCCATTGCTTTCTGTCAACTTTCAGTCAATCCCAGCATTTTTTTGGCTGTTTGTGATTTCTTGGCAAGTTTACATTCAGTGGTTTGCCATTGCTTTCTGTCAACTTTCAGTCAACCCCAGCATTTTTTTGGCTGTTTGTGATTTCTTGGCAAGTTTACATTCAGTGATTTGCCATTGCTTTCTGAACAACTGGCACTCATACCATTTTATAAAAACCAGTGTAAAGCGATCTGCTACCAAATCACCCACAGCTATGCTTCGAACGCGCTTGTAACCCCTTCACCACAGAGCCGGTTTGAAATCTTTGAAATAAACAATAGAATAATTAGCTTTACCAACCACACTATCTTTGAAATAATTAAATTTGTATTGTGAAAACCAAGAATGTAAAATATTGGATACTGAAATATCTAAGTCATCCCTAAAGAATCTCTTGCAGTTACAAATAAATGTTTCTTATAGATGCTGGCAAATATATAGATTCCTGAACTCTGAGAATCTTTTCTTGAGTCATATAAACATTTAGTGATCATGAAAACATCAGGCTCCAGCAATAGCCACATCCTGTTATGTGTTCGTTTTTTTTAAAATTTCTTGATCTCACTGTGCAGTGGATATTTTGTCAGTGGAGATGGGCGCATGCTCTGCAAATCATTGTTCTGTCTCATTTGTTGATGTAGCACATCACACTGCATGCAGTATCTGTTGTACACCCAAATAGGATGCACATAGTTTCATTCTGTATTCTTTTTAGTCTCTCCATCTAAGAATGGCTGAGAGTGGGGGACGCCAAGTCATACTTAATCACCAAAAGGACCAGACCCAAGTATAGTGTGCTGTCGCCATTACCCTCATCGCAGCCATGCCCTTTCTAGCTGTCATTACGTGTTCCATCTCATCTTGTTCCTCTTGTGCCTTGCGGAGTCGAGGTGAAGTATAAACAGCGGGAGAGTGCCCATTTATGGGCTTCATGTATTGAGATTCCCATGGACTCTGCTATTCCCTCTGTCCATCGTTTATGTGGCCGGCCTCTTCTGTTTCCATTTGGTCTGTACATCATTGCTTGTTGTGGTATACCCTTAGTTGGTAATCTAGTTACATGGTCCATGTGCTCAGAAAAAGCCAAACTCCTCTATAAAAACAGCACTCCTGTGTACTTCATTGCATGAGTCCTTTCTGCAGCCTCCAAGCATACAGTTGGTGTTGGGATGTCGACACTACAGTTATTCAGGGAGGACCGTATCATCTTGACTTCTCTTCGTATTAATCAGTGCTTCCCCATACTACACGGTGATGATGCGGTCACGTTCCCTCTTAAGTTTTCCAGCAAGCTGCCCCCTATCTTTGTCCTGATGCTACACTAAAACATCATCTACATGCTGCAGTATCCTTCCCCGATCTGTCATCTGGCACCTGTGATTCTGACAGTGTAGGCATTTAGCAACACATGACATAAGGGTGAACCCTGTGGCAAATCGGGATGTATTGTATGTTCAGAGGTCAAACTGGCACATTTAAACACTACCTTCCACAGAAGAGTGCTGCAGAGATGCACTTGAAAAAGGAGTGGAGTGATACTGAGTTCAGGAAGCAGAAATTAAGAAAATCCAAAGACACCCTATTTTGTGCATCCTCGAGGTCAGTTTGTGGCATCACATCTCAGTGCCTGAATGGAAACACATCATAGCATGTATGGTGGTTGCTCGATATCCCTGAATTTTGGTGTGGTCTTTTCCAGGCTTCGGCGGAGACAGCAAATAACTTTGCATCCATTTCAATTATGCTGCTCTTATTGCTATTGTTATTACTTGCCAGCGAGATTCAGGCCCCTAGAGCACATTTCACAACTGTTTATTTGTTAGTCCACTTGCTACCGCCGCTATAATCAGCATGGGAACTCTTCGGAGGGAGACGGAGCATGTGTACAAATGTGACGAGTGCAGTGATGTAGATTCTCACATTCATAATCCACTTGCTCCAGGTCTGGTCTCAGATGTTTCACAGCAATGTCATTTGTTGGGAGATGAGCGCCTAAGGGTCTGATATTATTTCTGTTATGGTGTTCATTGTTGTCAATGAATAATAAAAAGAGCAGAAAGGACAAATGGTTGCTTGAGAGCACAATCACAAGTGATGGAATAGATGTTGCTGCTAGAAAGCCTTCACCAGCAAACAAAAACACATTAATACAGCTTCATTAAAACAATTTCAGCATGCTAAAAAAAAGTGGTACTTAGCCTGAAAATGTGAGAGAAGAGAAAGACAAAGAGTAAAATATCTGGATGGCTTTTTCAGGTGGTACAGTAGGGACAAGAACACAAATGTGGTGCCAGGCTCTGGTGTTTGTGCAAGCTGGCAAACCATGATCACCCATGCTTGTCGGAGTGATGTATGATGATGTTTATCTGGCTGATTGTATGCTCATGTTACACTTAACTATATAGTTGTCCAGGTATTTGAATGTATGTTTATCTATTTGGCTGTTTGGTGGTTGAATATGTGATTATACCATGCTAATATAAATATGTATGTTCTGTTTCCTGTTTCAGATGGAAGATGGACACACTTTGTTTGATTACGATGTGGGTCTCAATGATCTTATTCAAATCCTCATTAGAAAAAATGTACCTCAACCTTTGTCAGAAAATGACGGCAAAGATAAGGATGATATAACAGATGATGGCAGCACTTCAGATAAAGAGAATAAAGAGGTTGGTCATTGTCTTTGCAGGCCAGATAAATGGAACTTAATTTGTGAAATCTTATATAATAAGCTAGTTGAATTTATTTAAATGTAACATTCAGCAATGGCCCCTATAGCAGACATTTTTTCACATTGACCACAGCAGCTTGAAGATTAGAGTTTTAGCTCACATACAATATCAGTATGCACTACAAATCCAAATATGGATCTGTACACAGTGCAAACCTTAAATATGGATCAGCACAGTTCAAACCCCAAATATGGATCAGCACAGTACAAACCCCAAATATGGATCAGCACAGTACAAACCCCAAATATGGATCAGCACAGTACAAACCCCAAATATGGATCAGCACAGTACAAGCCCCAAATATGGATCAGCACAGTACAAACCCCAAATATGGATCAGCACAGTACAAACCCCAAATATGGATCAGCACAGTACAAACCCCAAATATGGATCAGCACAGTACAAACCCCAAATATGGATCAGCACAGTACAAACCCCAAATATGGATCAGCACAGTACAAACCCCAAATATGGATCAGCACAGTACAAACCCCAAATATGGATCAGCACAGTACAAGCCCCAAATATGGATCAGCACACAGCACAAAGACCAAATATGGATCAGTATGCAGGCTAACCCCAAATATGGATCAGTGTGTTGTGCGAATCCCTGATCAGTTTTGTGGATAAATTCAGTTGATTATATTTCTCCATGCCACCTCAGTTTCTTCCATTCTGAAGCAAAAGTATAAAGGAACAGTGCTTATATTTATAAATAAAGTAAGATGAAATATAAAGAAATACTTGAAATCATTTAACATTTTACCCATTTAATTTTTGAAATATCAATACAAATTTAAAAATTTTAAATTAAAAAACTTACAAAAGAATATATTTTGTAATGTTTGCGTTTTTGTGTGCGTTGAATTGTTGCACTGCCACGTTCTCAATAATTGTTTATCCTGTTTGGTAGCCAGGTGATGAAGGAGAGTTACCTGCATCTAGTGAGCAAGAGGGGCTAGACAGCAGTATCTATAAGGTATTTATAGCCCCAACACAGTTTGAGATTTTAGGGTAAAGCGATTTGGATTTTGGTTTCTTTTCTTAAATTTATTTATTGCTACACACCTACTTGTATATCCCACTGCACTATGTTATGTGCACCCTCCCAACTATGCTACCACAACCCCCATTTGTTTTATGTGCACCCTCCCAACTATGCTACCACAACCCCCATTTGTTTTATGTGCACCCTCCCAACTATGCTACCACAATCCCCATTTGTTTTATGTGCACCCTCCCAACTATGCTACCACAACCCCCATTTGTTTTATGTGCACCCTCCCAACTATGCTACCACAACCCCCATTTGTTTTATGTGCACCCTCCCAACTATTCTACCACAACCCCCATTTGTTTTATGTGCACCCTCCCAACTATTCTACCACAACCCCCATTTGTTTTATGTGCACCCTCCCAACTATGCTACCACAATCCCCATTTGTTTTATGTGCACCCTCCCAACTATGCTACCACAACCCCCATTTGTTTTATGTGCACCCTCCCAACTATGCTACCACAACCCCCATTTGTTTTATGTGCACCCTCCCAACTATGCTACCACAACCCCCATTTGTTTTATGTGCACCCTCCCAACTATGCTACCACAACCCCCATTTGTTTCAGGTGCAACCTCCCAACTATGCTACCACAACCCCCATTTGTTTTATGTGCACCCTCCCAACTATGCTACCACAACCCCCATTTGTTTCAGGTGCACCCTCCCAACTATGCTACCACAACCCCCATTTGTTTTATGTGCACCCTCCCAACTATGCTACCACAACCCCCATTTGTTTCAGGTGCACCCTCCCAACTATGCTACCACAACCCCCATTTGTTTTATGTGCACCCTCCCAACTATGCTACCACAACCCCCATTTGTTTTATGTGCAACCTCCCAACTATGCTACCACAACCCCCTTTTGTTTCAGGTGCACCCTCCCAACTATGCTACCACAACCCCCATTTGTTTCAGGTGCACCCTCCCAACTATGCTACCAGATCCCCCATTTGTGTCAGGTGCACCCTCCCAACTATGCCACTATTTCCCTCATATGTGTCATGTACTTCCTCCCATATGTCATGTAATCCCTCCCAACTGCTAATTTTTTTCCCCTATCCTATTACAGGACATCACTGTCAACACCGGCATTTTACCGCTGTTGTTGATTTCTTGGCAAGATTACGATCAGTAGTTTGCCATTGCTTTCTGAGCGGCCGGCTCACATCCTGTAAGTAGTGGGCACGGCGAGAACCGCTACCGATTCTCCAGCAGCTGCGTTTGCTCACGTGGATAAACGGAATTACAGAGAAAGTCGCTAACTCCTACGCCAGGGAGGGCGGCAACTATGCTACTACAGCTCCCAAATATGAAATGTACTCCCTGACAACTATGCTTCTATAACCCTCATGTATGTTAGGTGCATCCTCCATCTTCTTTATTAAAAAACTATTTGTTTTACTTTTTTATTGAGTGATTGTGATGACACTGAGAGATATAGTTGGGTTGTTTATAATTTGTAGCATCTTTCTGTAGGTCGGGGACATCGTAGATGCCAGGGATGTTACCATAGGTGCCTGGTTTGAGGCTAGGATTATTACAATTGAGCCTGGCATAGATGCCGAGATCGAGGCCAGACTTGGTGACAGTCGGGTAGACACTTCTGTAGCAACAACTGAACGTGAGAACAGACACGACAGTAACAACTCTTCCAGTGAACAACCGCCTCCACTTCTAGACTGTGGATCCCCTGATGGATACTCATACCGTGTTTCCTTTGAGAAGTAAGTTAAAACAGGTACAGTTGTTTGACAGTAACAGTCACTACTCCAGGTTAAAGTAGTAAGTTACAACAGCTACAGTTGTTTGACAGTAATAGTCACCACTCTGGGCTAAAGTAGTAAGTTACAACAGCTACAGTTGTTTGACAGTAATAGTCACCACTCTGGGCTAAAGTAGTAAGTTACAAATGTCAGGAACAGAACTGCGAAATGTTCTCCACTTTCATTGACCTTACCAAGGCTTATGATACAGTCAACAGAGAAGGACTGTGGAAGATTATGGCAAAATATGGCTGTCCACGAAAGTTTGTCCAAATAGTGCAGCTATTTCATGATGGCATGCAGGCAAGAGTACAGGAAAATGGTGAACTGTCTGAGCTCTTTCCTGCCACCAATGGAGTGAAGCAAGGATGTGTCCTGGCACCAACACTGTTCAGCCTCATGTTTTCAGCTATGTTGACGAATACCTTTGAGAACAACGACATTCGAATAGACATCAACTACCGCATGGATGGAAAGTTATTCAATCTCAGAAGGCTGAAAGCTAAAACCAAAATTAACAGCGACACCATCAGAGAACTCCTGTTTGCTGATGATTGCGCTCTGTTTGCCAACTCAGAGGCGGAAATGCAACATAATGTTTCAGCTTTCTCCCATGCCTGTGCGAACTTTGGGCTCAATATCAATTCGGAGAAGACTGTAGTTATGTACCAGCCAGCTCCAGGGAATAATCATACTGTGCCGAATATCAAAGTGAATGGTCATAGTCTACGTGTTGTGGACAAATTCACCTATCTTGGCAGCACTGTGTCACAAGGTACCACAATTGATGACGAAGTGAATGCAAGAATCTCCAAGGCCAGCGCGGCCTTTGGCAGACTGTACAAGAATATATGGGACAGAAATGGAATAAGCCTGCAAACAAAGCTGAAAGTCTACAAAGCAGTTGTATTATCCACGCTTGTGAAACCTGGACTTTTTATCAGCGACAAGCTAGGAAATTAAACCACTTCCACACAGTGTGCCTAAGGAAGTTACTGAAGATTAAATGGCAAGACAAGATCCCAGACACTGAAGTCCTAGAAAGAGCGTCCATGCCCAGTATACACACTCTACTAATGAAGAATCAGATTCGCTGGGCTGGTCACTTGACTCGCATGCCAGATCACAGGCTCCCTAAACAAATTTTTTACAGTGAGTTGCATTGTGGTAAACCCAAGGCAGCCAGAGGAAACGCTTTAAAGACACTCTGAAAATCTCACTGAATGCTTTTGGAATTAATCATGGCACCTGGGAGACTGCAGCCAGAGACTGAAATTCGTGGTGTGCATCATTACGCAAGGGTGCAGTCACTTGTGAGGCAACCAGGACTGCAAGAGCTGTGGAGAAAAGACAGAACAGAAAAATCACTGCAGGAAATCCCCCTCCAGAAACGTCAAGCATTCTTTATCCACATTGTGAAAGAACATTTCGAGCCAAAATAGGCCTTATCGGCCATCTTAGAACTCACGGCTCCATACTATCAACCCCACCTGGATGAAATGAATGGTCATCATCATTCTTGATGGACAAACAACAACAACAACAGTAAGTTACAACAGCTACATTTGTTTGACAGTAACAGTCACCACTCAGGTTCAAGTAAAGTCTCTTTTACATACCTAGTGCCCATTGGGTGTATGATGCTGACCCATATTGTTATAACAAACGACACTCAGTAGGTGATGTGGTCGGTATCTGTTGGCCGCCTTTACTTTCCCAAACATTTCCTGGTGCTCATTTTAAGCTGGGTAGACCCAGGGAACCCAAGTCAATTTTAGAAATGTGAAACTGCCATGATGTGGATTGAACTGAAAACCACCGGACCAGTACAGCCAATGAGCGTCCACTTCAGGTTGCTGGCCATGAAATACAAATGCTTTATTATATACTAGGTTACTAACTTATTAAGCTGACCGACTTTTTTCCTCATCAGTTTTCTTTTACTATCTCTAAACAATTTCAAAAGCCCTGTGCCTTGGTTTTGAACCCGCTGTAATAACCATGTGTAAGACACTTCAGTCTGGTTAATTGGAAGGTTGATGTAATAGTCTGTTATGTCATTGAAACAAAAATTCACAAGTGATAGTCTCACAAGTCAATGAAACAAAACTAAGTAGTAGTAGTAGGTCTCTTTCAATCCTGTAGCACTATAGAGTTGTGCCACTGGGGAGGCACCTAACAGCAACACTAGTGGATGTATAGTCTAATGCGAGAGTTACAATCTCTGTCACAGTTTCCGCATCTGTAAAACGAGGCAGGTCCCCCAGTAAGTGGCTGCGTTTAAGCCTGTGCCTTCTATCCTCAGTTGGTTGGATCAGATTGCGTTCAGAGAGCACCAGTCCATTTCGTACATCTCTTCTCCAGGAACATCTATCTATTGCAACTCTTTCCCATGTGTCTGGGTCTATGCCAAGGGTTTCCATATCTTGTTTATACATTTGTTTTGCTCGATCTTTTATGATTACCCCCTCTGTTGATCGTAAAGGAGCCATCTTATTTTTTGATGGACCGACAGCTTGCTTGATGCCCTCGTACATTCCTCTTATATTTCTAGTGTCTGCACACGTTTGAATATTTGCAGAAAGCTGTAGCCAGTACCTGTTCACACATTTCCTTGCGGTCTGTTGTACTCTATTTCTGACCATTCACAGTGCCTGCAATGTTTTCTCTGATAGTGATGTTTTATACACTGAGAATGCACGTCTCTTTATCTCCAGGACTGGGAGCATCTCTTCAGAGTGTGCTTCATACCAGTCATCTGACTTTGTTTGCTTCTTGCCAAATGTTGATAGTGTTGTTGTAGATAGTGTCGCGATAATGACTCCATCTCTCGGTGCAGTTCCATCTGCGGGGCCAGGCAGTCTCCACTAGAGCCTGGATGAATTTGTTGACCTTCTCTTTGTTTTTGGTGCCGCTGGTGTCGATGCAGTCTTCCTTCTGTTCTATTTCTGTAGATTCCCTTTGGCTTTATCTTCACCTTACTGGAAACGAGTGAATGATTGGTGTTGCAGCCAGCACTATGATAGCTGCGAGTCAGTCATACATTGCAGAGATTGCAGCGTTTGGTGAGCACCAGGTCGAGTGCTACCAGTTCTTTGATCCGGGGTGCCTTCATGACACCTTGTGTTGTGGTTTTGTGTCAAAGAAGGTGTTGGTTACGCACAGATTATGACGGCTGCAGAACTCCAAGAGACGTCCATTGTCATTGATCTTCCCAATGCCGAACTGTCCTAGACATGAAGGCCAAGTTATGTGGTCGGAGCTAACCCTGGCGTTTAAATCCCCCAGGATACAAAGATGTTGCTTCTCTGGTTTTCACTGACCACTTTGCTATGGTCGACAGTTAGTGTTCCAATTCCAGTTCAAGTTTTCAAAAACAAAAATTACAAATTCGGCCTCGTCTAACCTGCTTCATCAGCTGTGGTTATTGTTGAGGTCCGTGGTTTTTGTGGGTATATTCACCCTGATTCTTGTCTTGTGAGTCCTATCTCGGACTGGTTATGTATCGTTTGTGTCTATGACATCAGCGGTGGGATCGGTCGGCGGCTATCCTTTGTGCTCGTCTGTTCTTGTGGTTTTCTTTGTTTGAGTAGGCTCCTGGCTCGTCTGGCTTGACTGGCTGCAGTCCTTATAAGGACTTTTCGTTATCTCACTCCATGCATTGTCTGGTCCTCCTTGATTGTCACCGACATCTTTGTTTCGACTCCTAACGACCGTTGAGCACAGGCCAAAGACAGCCACTGTAACCAAACCTGCTGCACAACACGACACTGGATAGTTTTACCACAGTCCACTTTAATACGACGTTGATTTTGACATTTCGATAACACAAACAGTCGCGCCACAGAAAAGTTCCAAATATACCTGACAATACACTTCCTATTCTAAAAGAGCGGCATAGTATTAGCCATGCTCTAGTGACAAGAAACCATGTCCGACGTGGACGCCAGCTCAAGTCTAACTGATCTACGGTGACGTTTTGTGCTTGCGCCAAAACGTCTTGCACACTTTTCATTCTTTTGTAACTAATGCCATGCAAAGTGTGTCTTACAATCCTCTCGCTGTTCACGTCTTGTCATAGGGCTGTGCAAGACTCTAAGCCGCCTGTACTTAATAATCCATAGCTTGATCCAGGTGTATGGCAGCGTGATCTAATCCACCCTATTGTTATGATTTGCAGAAATCTTGCAAGTTGTTGCGAAGAATTATAGGCTTCCTTTTTCAAGACATGTTTCATAATCTGGGCAGGTACAACCGTTTGTCCCTTACCACGACCTTGACGGACTTTCCAGTTGTGTGTTATTAGCATATGGAATCAATCAGCTGCAGTCTATTTAGGAAGCAGCTCGCTTTACTTTGATTTTCACAATGATATGAGCGTTGGTCGTTCAGACAGCAATAGCAGACTATTGAATGTAATATTAACTAGACAATCACAACAGCTAAACATGCTGGGGTTGGTTGCGACGTCCTTTAAAGGACATACATCGAACTTATTAAAATTGAAAGTATAAATATTATCTTATACTTGGAAATTAAGAAACATTGTACAAGATGTCATCATGAGTCTAGTCTTTCATCAGTCTGATCCCACGGCTATAGGATATGGACAGAGTTCGAAGCCACACATTGAAATAGGGCAGTAGGTCTAATAACAAACACACCCGACCATGTACATGATCTTTCCCCACTTACAGCCCACGCCGTATGACCTTGGTGATCATATCTGTCCAGTCTTGTCTCGTGTTCTGCCAGCCATTTCTGATACTGACATTCCAACATGATGTCAAATTGTCAAGCATCTTGATTGCTTTTTTTGTTGATTTTAATATTGACACCACTATATTGATTGCTTTTATTTTGGGACTACTATATTGATTAAAAAAAAAAAAACTCATCATCATCATGTGCCATGCCGATAAGCATGGGCGGTCATGTTTCGCCATCTCACGCGATCACCAGAGTTGTGGGTCAGCTCAGTGTTCTTGTCTCGATCATACTACGTGGCCAGACCATCCAGGTATTTACTTCTCTGCCTTCCCCGTGTTCTCTTCCCCCCAGTCTTGCCATTTGTCACCAAGTTCTCCAATATATTTCTTCTCATAACGTGCCCAAAAATCTACGTCTAATTTATCTAATCAGTTTACGATCATCATTTGTTTCTTGTAGGACTTAATCTTTGGTTTTTCTGTCTGTCCATGGTATTCTTTGCATTTTCAGCTTGTCTGCTCATTGTCCACGCTTCACATCCATTGAACAGTTTTTATACTGTATATTGATTCGGTTGTTTGTCCATCAAGAATGATGATGACCATTCATTTCATCCAGTGGGGTTGAAAGTATGGAGACATGGGTTCTAAGGTGGCTGATAAGGCCTATTTTGGCTCGAAATGTTCTTTGACAATGTGGACAAAAAATGCTTGACGTTTCTGGAGGAGGATTTCCTGCAGTGGTTTTTCTGTTCTGTCTTTTCTTCACAGCTCTTGCAGTCCTGGTTGCCTCACACGTGACTGCACCCTTGCGTAATGATGCACGCCACGAATTTCGGTCTCTGGCTGCAGTCTCCCAGGTGTCATGATGAATTCCAAAAGCATTCAGTGAGATTTTCAGAGTGTCTTTAAAGCGTTTCTTCTGGCCGCCTTGGGAGCGTTTACCACAACGCAACTTGCCGTAAAAAATTCGTTTAGGGAGCCTGTGATCTGGCATGCGAGTCAAGTGACCAGCCCAGCGAATTTGATTCTTCATTAGTAGAGTGTGGATACTGGGCATGGACGCCCTTTCTAGGACTTCAGTGTCTGGGATATTGTCTTGCCATTTTATCTTCAGTAGCTTCCTAAGGCAGACTGTGTGGAAGTGGTTTAATTTCCTAGCGTGTCGCTGATAAACAGTCCAGGTTTCACAAGCATATAGCAGTGTGGATAATACAACTGCTTTGTAGACTTTCAGCTTTGTTTGCAGGTTTATTCCATTTCTGTCCCATACATTCTTGTACAGTCTGCCAAAGGCTGCGCTGGCCTTGGAGATTCTTGCATTCACTTCATCATCAATTGTGGCAGCTTGTGACACAGTGCTGCCAAGATAGGTGAATTTGTCCACAACACTTAGACTATGAACATTCACTTTGATATTCGGCACAGTGTGATTATTCCCTGGAGCTGGCTGGTACATACCTACAGTCCTCTCCAAGTTGATATTGAGCCCAAAGTTGACACAGGTATGTGAGACAGCTGAAACAATATGTTGAATGTCCGCCTCTGAGTTGGCATATAGAGTGCAATCATCAGCAAACAGGAGCTCTCTGACGGTGTCGCTGTTAATTTTGGTTTTAGCTTTCAGCCTTCTGAGATTGAATAACTTTCCATCCAAGCGGTAGTTGATGTCTATTCCAATCTCGTTCTCGAAGGCATTCGTCAGCATAGCTGAAAACATGAGGCTGAACAGTGTTGGTGCTAGGACACATCCTTGCTTCACTCCATTGGTGACAGGAAAGAGCTCAGACAGTTCACCATTTTCCTGTACTCTTGCCTGCATTCATTCTTCTTCTTCTGCGCTCATCCGGAGTTTTTTTTTTTTTTTTTCGGACGTGACTACGTTGTGCCTGTTTACAGCTGAGTTGCATTCTTGCGCCGTTACGCCGACATATCCGACTTCTGCGGGCATTTGTTGACCGGGTTAACCTTCCCGGGGGCATTCATTCATTCAGTAGCATGTCCTTTGCAAAACCTCGCTGCCATAATAACCTTCCGGAAAACCTCTCGATCATAAGCAAGATGTCCCGCGTCTGATACACCCATCTGGAGATCATCCGCCACATCTTGCACCCATCTTCTCTTTGGCCTTCCTCTTCCTCTCTTCCTAGGCATATATCCTTCCATTATTGTTCTCTCCAAACTTTTGTGACCAAAATATTTCAATTTTCTTTGTTTTATCGTCTTTAATAGCCAACCTTCTTCAATATTCAATTCTTGAAGTATGGATGCATTTGTTCTTTTCTTTACCCAAGATATTCTTAGAACTCGTCTATAACATTTATATTCAAAGGCATTTATGCGCTGTTCAGCTTGTTTAGTAAGTGTCCATGTCTCAGCATTCCCCGAGTTTTATCTGAATGTGCGATTTACAACAGAAAAGATCTACGCACACTCAAAGAGTTGAGTGATGATTATCGGGACCCGTGAAGTACATGACAATCCCGATACATAACATCTCAAGGACCAAGAAGACGGTCCCAACTCTTTATTTACTCGGAAATCCCCCCTCACCCGCCTTAAAATGTGGACTAGCCACCGAGACGGGGTGGGACAGAGTGGGTACTGTGTTGTCCCTCTGAGACCCTCTTTTTTTTTTGCGTTTCGCGACAGGAGTATATACAACATTAACATCCGAAGCTCCTCATCTAGTACTAGTTAGGTGTGTATGTCATTCCCTTCAACTGGCAGTGCCGCATTTATGTAAAACAATTGGCACTCAATGGGTGATGTGGTCAATAGCGCACACTTCACCTTTACTTTCCAGAACATTTCATGGTGCTTAGTTTCGGCTGAGTCAACCCGGGAGCAATAATGGGGAATCAATTACATGATCTACGGGCTAACCATTAGCTATCGTGCGTGCTCTCGATGGCCTGTGCACTTGGTAAGCGAAAGTTAAGGGGAAAAAATACCTCTTTTTCATGGGAACATAATATTCATTTTATTGTTTGCAAGGGACATAACTTGCCAACGTTTTTTCTATAGAAGCAATTAGTTGCATTAATTGTTAAATGTTTGATATAATGACACCACTTATTCACAGTTAACACAATAATTTGACATCCTAAAGTTTCCAATACTTTTACTGCTAAAAATGAATAAAATGTACTTATTAATGCAATATATACAATGTTTCAACACTGCAAGCTCCGTGCACGATGTTAATGACTATCCCCCCATTGGACAACCTGATTTGTGCTTTCTCTTCACAACGTATAAATACAGGTCACATTTACTAATGTGGAAGTTTCATTAGTTGCATTAATTGTTAACTGTTTAATGTAATGACACCACTTATTCACAGTTAACACAATAATTTGGCATCCTAAAGTTTCAAATACTTTTACTGCTTAAAAAAAATGAATAAAATGTGCTTGTCAATGCAATATATTAGTTAGTTAGTTAGTCGACAGATCATCCTCATTGCACATCGAACCATTCAGTCCATAAGTGCTCGGATCTCCTCCTCAGCAAATCCCGCAGCGTGTAGCAGCTAACGACACCAGTTCTGTGTTGGTTTATCAATCTTCTTTGGCTTCCTGCGTAGTGTTCTTGTTTGGCCACCCCTCTTTTAATTTTGCTGTTCTCGCAGTCTGGCCATGGTTGTAGATTCACAGTCATCACTTGGTTCTTGCAAAAGTCTTACTTCTCGTAGAGTATTCAGAATGTCAGCCTGGTCCATGGCACGTCAGCCCTAATGCAATATATACAATGTTTCAACACTGCAAGCTCCGTGCACGATGTTAACATGTTAACGACTGTCCCCCTAATGGACAACCTGATTTCTGGTTTCTCTTCACAACGTATAAATTCTTAAAATGATGTAACTAATGACACGTTGACAAGTGTTGACAAGCAATTAGTTGCATTAATTGTTAAATGTTTAATATAATGTCACCACTTATTCACAGTTAACACAATAATTTGACATCCTAAAGTTTCAAATACTTTTACTGCTAAAAATGAATAAAATGTACTTGTTAATGCAATATATACAATGTTTCAACACTGCAAGCTCCGTGCACGATGTTAACGACTGTCCCCCCAATGGACAACCTGATTTCTGGTCTCTCTCTCTCTCTCTCTCTCTCTCTCTCTCTCTCTCTCTCTCTCTCTCTCTCTCTCTCTCTCTCTCTCTCTCTCTCTCTCTCTCTCTCTCTCTCTCTCTCTCTCTCTGTCTCTCTCTCTCTCTGTCTCTCTCTCTCTCTCTCTCTCTCTCTCTCTCTCTCTCTCTCTCTCTCTCTCTCTCTCTCTCTCTCCCTCCCTCCCTCCCTCCCTCCCTCCACCTATAAGGTCTTCTGGATTGCCATGTTAGTTGATTTATATAATGTATCATTACAGCTTTGCAGTTCACCAATTTCATTTCTCAATAGTGAGGAGTGTGGTAGATGGGGATCTGTCTGCAGCATTATCTGCCAGTAAATTAATTGTCTTTTCCCCTCTTTTAAGGTACCCTGAAGATGTTCTGAAAGTGTTGAGCACAGAAATCCGGCCGCGGGCACGCACATTAATCCGATTTGCTGACGTGGAGATTGGCCAACATATTATGGCCAACTACAACTGTGAGGAGCCAGAAACAAGAGGGTTTTGGTATGACTGTGTTGTGACAGGCAAGAAAGATACAAGAACAGTGAAGGAACTCACTGCTACAGTATACATTGGGTATGTTAACATTTTGTTGTTTTCTTGTTGTTTCTCTTTGTCTTATGATTGTGACAACAGGTATTTAGCTCTGCAGTTGCCCTATTTAACCCTTTACAGGGCTTAGCGGCCGATCGCTTAAACGAGCGGATCCGCCGTTTACGTCCGATACTATTATGCATTGTAAAAACGCAATCTCTCGGCTTTCCGACACTTCCGGCGGCTGCTTTCGCCGACAGCTTGACAACGTGGCCGCCATTTGTAAACGCGCTACTATGAATTTGAACGGACTTTTACAGACTCATTTTAATAGTTTTTGGGATTTTTACGCTGTTTTTCAAAATGGATTTCGGCGATTCTTCAAGTGATAGCCAAGATTTCGCTCTGTTCAATTTAAATGACATTAAAGGGCACGAAGTTGACTATTAATCGGAGCTAGATATCAGTGCAAAGCGTTACTTTGCGTTAGCAGTCGTGAGTCGGACTTTAAAGAAAGTGATTATGATTCTGAAAATGTGTTTGTAAATTGCCGTATAGGTGACGGAAAATCACAAACATGCCGTATTTCGTAAATATTTGTGTTCATATATGGATTACCGGCAACAATCACATGAGTAACATATTCTGCATGCTTTTCCCTTCATTGTGTTGTTCATTTAACTAAAATCGGTTGACTAACACCTTATTTGTGATGTTTTTACTAATGCGACCCGAAATTTTACAGAACCTGAAAAAATCTTGCCCGTTCAGGGCTACAAAACGGACAAACGTCTGCCCTGTAAAGAGTTAAATTAACCTGTCCCTCGCGTTACTTAACATGCTATTTAAATTACATGTGTAGTTGTGTTGTCTTATGTGGACAAAAGTGTATCGTGTATATTAGATTATAAAGGATTGAGTATAAAACACAGGTGTCAAGTTAACCCTTTACTGGGCAGACGCTTGTCCGTTTTTTAGCCCTGAACGGGCAAGATTTTTTCAGGTTCGGTAAAATTTTGCATTACGTTAGTAAAAACATTACAAATAAGGTGTTAGTCAACCTATTTTAGTTAAATAAACAACACCCCCTCTGCTGTGTGTCCACCGTGACGAGGTAGAGGGGCTTGTGCGTCCCAATGACCCCAAGAGCTATGCCGACGGTAGCACAGCTACTGGTAGGGCCACCCATGTCGGACAGGTCAAGGGAGAGGGACCAGACGAAGAGACACACAAACCTGCTGCCTTGTAGGTAGACTGGGGACAGTCAAAGGCTAGGGAAAGCACCCCAAATACATGCTTGTCGAAATCGGATGTACTGAGCCACAGGCTTGACAAAGCAGTGCAACGTGAAACCTGCTGCCTTGTAGGTAGACTGGGGACAGTCAAAGGCTAGGGAAAGCATCCCGAATAAATGCTTGTCGAAATCGGATGTACTGAGCCAAAGGCTTGACAAAGCAGTGCAACGTAACTTAATTCATGATGTCACAAATCAAAATTAATCGATATGGTGCTAATCCCGTGAAGTCCCATCAGGCGGTGATAGTGCCGGGCTCCCTGCCTCGAGGGGGTCCACCCATGACTACTGGTGGTCACCTTCCCCTGTGCTGTGGAGTCAAGGCACAGAGGAGTAGGTTAAGAGCTATTGACCAAATACCCCGGACACTCAACATACTACAGTGGAATGCCGAAGGAGTTTACAAGAAGAAAGACTCCCTAACACATCGTCTTCATAAAGATAGAATAGATGTGGCATGCATTCAAGAGACACACCTCAACGCCAATCACAAATTCTCAGTCAGAGGATATCAGGCCACACGTTTCGACCGCGAAGGACACAAAGGAGGAGTTCTAATACTTACACGAAATACAATACCTTGCAGCGAAGTATCTGTGATCTCTGACAACCAAACGGAAATTATAGGTGTTGACATAATGATAAAGGACGTGAAAATAAGAATCTACAATCTGTATAGCCCAGCAGATAAGGACCTTACACTCTCAAACATGAAAATAACTGACACAAACTGCATTATTGTCGGAGACTTTAATAGCCGTTCAGAAAGATGGGGATACCCAGATACTGACAAAAGAGGAGATGAATTGGAGGACTGGGAAATAGACTCAAATCTCCATCTACTCAAAAAAGCGGATGACACACCGAGCTTCTACTCCAGAAGATGGCTTACCACTTCTACTCCAGACTTAGCTTTCTGCACAGGAGACATCCTCCACAAAATCGATCGCCATGTGCTGGACCAATTAGCAGGTAGTGACCACAGACCAATCAAGCTTGAAATGAATATGGAGTATGTTCCACAGGAGCAAAAGCCCTTGCCCCGCTGGAATTACAAACGAGCAGATTGGGACAGATTTGCCATACTAACAGACAAATATTGTGAAAACATAAATACACGATATGGCAACATAAAGCAAATGGTGGAAAGTCTAAACAGAGCGATAATACAGGCAGCCACTGAGTCCATTCCAAGAGGAGCGAGGAAAAATTACAAACCATACTGGACTGAAGAACTACAAAGTTTGGAGGACAAAGTTGAAGATGCCAGGAAGACAGCAGAGAGAGAACAAACAATTGAAGCAAACATCTCTCTCAAAGCCATCTCAGCAAAATATAAAAGAACAGTAAATCAAACAACAAGAGATTGTTGGAGGGAAAAAACAGAAAACCTGAATTTTGACAGGGATGGAAACAAACTATGGAAACTAGTGAAAGCCATGAACAATGAAGGACCTAGAAACAAACAAATAACAATTAAACAAGGAAATGCCTTGCTTACAGGCAAAAAGGCTGCAAATGCACTAATGGAACACTATGCAAATGCAAACCACATTGATATTACAACCGAACAGAAGAAAGCAATCAAAGACAAACAGACACATCATAGAAATACAGAGACAGCAGCAGAATATATGATGGCAAATCTAACAATGGAAGAAATGGAACAGGCAATGAATACCCTAAAAAAGAAGAAATCACCAGGAAAGGATGGAATCACAAATGAAATGCTAATAGGACTAGGCACCAAGGCAAAGAAGAAACTTCTAGCAGTCCTAAATAACAGCTGGAAGAGAGGAATAGTCCCACAGGCATGGAAGGAAGCTATACTAATACCAGTCCCAAAGAAAGGAAAAGACCTGGAAGAACCAAATGGCTATCGACCTATCAGTCTACTGAGCTGTGTAGGAAAATTAATGGAACGCATTATCAATGGCAGGCTAACATGGCATCTGGAAGAAAACAAACTCTTAACACCACACCAAGCAGGATTCAGAAAATACAGATCCACTGAAGATCAAATAACCTATATAGCTCAGGAAATAGAGGATGCCTTCCAAGAGAAAAAGCACACACTAGCAGTCTGGATAGATTTAGAAAAAGCATTTGATAAAGTATGGAAGGAAGGACTGAAAGTAAAACTGCAAAACATGCATGTTTGTGGAAAAATGTATAAATGGATCAGCCACTACCTTGAGAACAGAACTGCCAGGACAAAAGTACAAGGACAAACAAGCAAAATGATGCTGCTGGAGCAAGGTGTCCCCCAAGGAGGAGTTCTTTCACCAACATTATTCCTAGCATATATAAATGACATCACAGAAAATTTTCCAGCCAGAGTACACACATCCTCCTTTGCAGATGACCTAGCCATATGGACATCTGAAGAATATATTAGTACAGCTAACAGCAGAATACAGCAAGCCTTATTAGCGCTAGAGGACTGGTCAAAATCATGGCTGGTGAAGATAAGTGAGGAGAAAACAACATGCACAGTGTTCTCCCTCTCAAATAAAACTCAGCAACCTAAGCTGGTATTGAATGGAAAAATATTGCGCCATGAAGAAAATCCAAACTATCTAGGAGTCACCTTTGATCGTCGCCTGACATGGAAGACACAGGTTGAGAAAAATCGAACAAGAGCAAGGCAGAGAATGGCAATCATGAAAAAGCTTGCTGGTACAACGTGGGGAGCAGATGAGAAAGTTCTCAAGAAGTTATATACTGGACGGGTGAGGCCAGTACTGGAATATGGCATTGCAGCTTGGGCAACAGCAGCTAAGTCAAACTTTAACAAAATAAGTAGAGTCCAAAACCAAGGAATGCGAATCATAACTGGAAGCCTGAAGACAACGCCTATTAATGAACTAGAAAAGATCACTTGTTTACAACCAATGCAGGATAGAAGAGATAGCAGAGCCCAGCAACAAGCAGAAAAATTTAGAAGATTGACAGACCACCCTATGTACAACAGATTTAATGGTTTTGGAAAGGGAAGACTGAAGCGTAGCAACTTTGTAGAAACTGCAAAACGAAGGATTAGGGCAGATCCTATACTTAACATATCAACAGTCAAGCCCATACACAATGCACACAACTTCCCAGCTTGGAGACAGCAGCAACTGCCTGAGATGATAGAAAACATTCCTGGTATTGAGAAAAAGAACACTCAGCATGAAACCGAAAGAAGAGAAATAACCCTAAACTACATAAAAGAACATTACCCAAGCAGGAATTGGACCCATGCATATACAGATGGATCAGCCAAAAATTCAATAGAGAATGGAGGAGGAGGAATTCTCCTAAATTTAAAAAATGGAGTGAAAAAAACACATTCAATGGCAACTGGAAAATTTTCAAGTAACTTCAAAGCGGAGGTAGAGGCTTTGAAAACTGCAGCAGAAATGCTCCTGATGGAGGAAAATAAAGAGAAGCAAATAGCTATCTTCACAGATGCAAAGTCAGCTGTCTCAATACTCAAGAGCAATAACAGCACAGAACTAACTGACCTAAGAGCAGCACTCCATGGTCTATGCCAGAAATCCAAAAAAGTTGTAATACAGTGGATCCCATCACATTGCAGTATACCTGGAAACGAAGAGGCTGACAGACTGGCAAAAGAGGGCGGACGACTACCACAGCCTGACATAGACATAACCTATAATGAGGCAAAGAGGTTGATAAAAAGCACTTATAGAACCAAATGGGAATCTGAGCATCCAGGCCATCAGAAGGATGATGCATATTACAAACTCGACCGAAGAGAACAAGTAGCAATCTTCAGACTCCGCACAGGACATAACAGGCTGAAATACCACTTGCTCAATAAACTAAAGATAGGAGATACTGATGAATGTAATTGTAGAACTGGAAAAATGACAGCAAAACATTTGCTGCAGGATTGCCCAACGTATGCAGAACAGAGAAAGATATTTTGGCCCACACCTGCTTCATTTGAGGACAAGCTCTATGGAGATATCAACAAGCTCAAGTTGACCGCAGCTTACTTTAACTACATACAGGTTGACATTTAAAGGTGCATGAAGACCCAGAGGCATGAAATGAAATATTGCTTGGATAGCAAATCCATTATGTGGAAAGTCCAAATCGAAAGCTCGCTGTGTGGGCTTCATAAAAGGTGGAAAAGTGTCCTAGTGGCACGAAATGGAATATTGCTTGATAGCAAATCCATTACGTGGAAAGTCCGAATCAAAAGCCCATTGTGTGGGCTTCATAAAAGGTGGAAAAGTGTCCTAGTGGCATGAAATGGAATATTGCTTGGATAGCAAATCCATTACTTGGAAAGTCCGAATCGAAAGCTCACTGTGTGGATGTCATCTGCAGACTGCATACTTCTGGTTTCCGGAAGAACAGCCTATGGTGAACGGAAGGCCCAATATACGGAAGTGAGGCTAAGCAGCCATGTGCAGGACGTGACGATTCCTTGGGTGAGCCCAGTACCAGAGCGCTATGTATCGGCTCTGCAAGTATGGAAGCCTCCTTGGATGGCGGGGAATGCCCATGGTCTGCCCCTGCCTTCCCTTGAGGGCTGACCAGGATCTTTGGCTGTTCTATATGGACCAGCTGGGATGGGGGATAACACCACAACAGTGAGAGTCAAACGTCCTAAGAAACCCCCGGGAAGGTTAACCCGGTCAACAAATGCCCGCAGAAGTCGGATGTGTCGGCCTAACGGCGCAAGAACTCAGCTCTGCTGTAAATAGGCACAACGCAATCACATCCGAAAAAAAACTCCGGATGAACGAAGAAGAAGAAATAAACAACACAATGAAGAGAAAAGCATGCAGAATATGTTACTCATGTGATTGTTGCTGATAATCCATACATGAACACAAATATTTGCGAAATGCAGTATAATGTGTGTGACTGTCAGTCATCTATACAGCAATTTACAAACACATTTTCAGAATCATAATCACTTTCTTTAAAGTCCGACTCAGACTGCTAATGCAAAGTAACGCTTTGCACTGATATCTAGCTCCGATTAATAGTCAACTTCGTGCCCTTTAATGTCACTTAAATTGAACAGAGCGAAATCTCGGCTATCACTTAGAATGCCAAAATCCATCGTGAAAAACTAAGTGTAAAAACCCTGAAAGCTATTTTTTAAAATCCGTTCAAATTCATATTAGGTGCTTGCAAATGGCGGCCACGTTGTCAAGCTATCGGCGAAAGTGAAAGTAGCCATCAGAAGTATTAGAAAGCCGAGAGATCGTGTTTTTACAATGCATAATAGTATCGGGCGGTTTCAAACGCTTTGCCCGTTCGGGGGTAGAAACGTTCCCGGATGCTTTGCCCGCTAAAGGGTTAAGTGAACTCGGATGATGTATGTTGCATATTTTTATTCCCATAAATCTAGCTTTGTGAATGCACATAATTTCTCTTGGAAAATTATTGTGGTAGTTGCCCCTTCACTTCTACATATAACATAATGTTATAAACACTTTTGTGAGTTGGTATTGTCTTGCAATGACATGGCCAGTTGCATGTAAATCTACTGTTTACAATTTCCAACTGTTAACATATTGTTTTCACTCTTATCTCAAAAGGCTGGACATGTGATCCACAACCCTGGGAGTAAATTTTCTTTGGTTCCAAAGTTTTAAGAAAACAAATGGTACAAAATTGGATATGGGCCCAGCTAATTTTTTTTAGGACACCATGCCTTTAAGCCACTCAACCTCAATGATTAAATCATTTAATTATATCATATGTCACTGTACATGTATAAAGATGGTATAGATGACAACAGAATGGAAGCTTGTCCTTCTGAACTGACATGAGGTTTCCTGAAATATCTCCATCCATTGCCTAAAGAAGTTTAGCAAACTTTGTGGAAATCCAGGCATTGGTTGTTTGGTTCATGTGTCTGTTGTACGTAACTTGAAAACACCCAATCTCGTAAAGTTACATAGAATGTCTGATAAAGCTGCAACTGTCACAAAATATTAGTAAATTTATATTCCGTAATCACATTTGAAATACTTGACATATTCTGAAGTAATAGACCTTGGTTTCATGGAGCAGAATTGTTTGTATGTGAGGTTCCATGTGTGTATGCTTCCATATGTCAGGTTCCACTTGTGTCAGGTTCCACGTGTGTGTGTCAGGTTCCACACGTGTGTCAGTTTCCACGTGTGTCAGGTTCCCGTGTGTGTGTCAGGTTCCATGTGTGTGTGTCAGGTTCCATGTGTGTGTGTCAGGTTCCACGTGTGTGTCAGGTTCCATGTGTGTATGTCAGGTTTCACGTGTGTGTGTGTGTGTGTCAGGTTCCACGTGTGTGTCAGGTTCCACGTGTGTGTCAGATTCCACGTGTGTGTGTGAAATTCCATGTGTGTGTGTCAGGTTCCATGTATGTATGTCAGCTTCCACGTGTGTGTGTCAGGTTCCACGTGTGTGTGTCAGGTTCCATGTGTGTGTGTGTCAGGTTCCATGTGTGTGTGTGTGTCAGGTTCCACGTGTGTGTGTCAGGTTCCATGTGTGTGTGTCAGGTTCCACGTGTGTGTGTCAGGTTCCATGTATGTATGTCAGGTTCCATGTGTGTGGGGTCACGGGAGAACAATTGGGGAAGTGGTGTTGAACCTATGTTTCCCGTAACCAAACATTCTAAGAGTGGTAATTGTTAGTCTGTTGGCACATTCTCAGATAAATCAGACTAATCTGACCCCCACAACCATGTTGTTTGAAGACAAAATCCTTCTACCACTGGGGATTGAGCCTGGAGCACTTTAAGTCAGTGCACTTATTCTTGATTACTTATGTTATATTGCTGGTATTTCCTAACTTTCATTTAGCACATGTTGCTTGACGCCACACCTCAGAAGACTGAGACAGTCTATTACTTGTTATTCTAAAGTAAATGTTCATACGCAATATACATCTCACAAATAAACACTGACCTAGATTATCTGTCCTGAATTGTGTAGTCTAGAATGCTGCAACATGGGTGGGGGGTACTATCCTTCATCAGATTTGACTTCACCATTGCAAACATCCTTCTACAACGCCTGGTCCCTGAATGATTATGAGCCCACTACTTGTGTAGACTCATGTCAGTTTTCATGTTCACTTTGTTGTTCCCCCTTAAGCTGATAGTCACGTAAATCAGGATCAACCCGGCCATGGATCGTGACAGCTTCCATGGTTGCAAGAGATGGAGAGAGGGAGGGAGAATGTAAGAATACCATGGTACATCCACAGCTCAGAGCAATACAGAATTAGCAAATTGTAAATGCAATATTGTCATCCTCAGGGCTACACTGACTCCACTCACAAACTGCCGCCTTATCTTCACACGAGAGTTGTTCGGCATTGAGACAGCCGGCACCCAGTTAACAGAGGAGAGTCTAGCTGCTGATCCTAGTTCTAACGTTGAAGCACGTAAGTTTCTCCAGGTTGCTTCATTGCTTTTAAATCCACTGGAAGACTGAATACAATTGTTAAGCTGCTATGGCTAGCATTTGAGCCCCAAAAATAGCCTTCAGAGAATGAAGTGAGGCCTCTCCACAGAGACTTGCAAAGCTTCCCTTCATCTCTTCAAGCTGAGACTCTAGCGGAATGTGCACGATGGCTGCTGGAACATAACATGTGCTGACAGGTATATTAGGATGCAATTAGGGCATGATGCAGGGCAGCTTCTACTGACCGGCTGAAGGAGACCTGATTTGATCATATTTCATCCACAAGTTTGAGATGTTTCATAGTCAACAGACTCCTTGCTAAAGTTGGGAATTAACAAGATGAATGCAGTCGGCAAGTATGAATTAGGGGAACAGAATTAAAATGGTAGCAGAATTGTACAGTGGGCAAAAGAGCATAATATGATTGTTGGAAACACCTGGTATCAGCAACATCCAAGGAGATTATGGACATGGTGGAGACCTAATAATAAGATCAGAAACCGGATGATTACATCCTCATCAACAAAACATTTCAAATTGCCTTTAAAGTTGCAAAAACTATACTGAATGCAGGCTGCTACAGCGACCATAGATTAGTTATAAGTAATATACATATAAAATTAAAGGTCAAATATACACCAAGAAACACAAAATTTGATCTGTGTGTACTATTCCAAAAATGAAGATGATGGGAGGTAAGAAATGGATGATTGGAGACATCTTAAAACCAATGGAAATAAGAAAAAATGATAATGCAAAATATGAATAAATGCACAGGAAAATTAGGAAATTGTGCAAAGAGGCAAAAGAGAATGGCTTAAGAAAACTGCAGAGGAATTGAAAGCCAACACAACACATTATGTGAGAGTGAAAACCATGACTACCCATGCTTATCAAAATGGCACATAATAATAGTGCTGTGCTATAGATGTTAATGCTATTGAAACTCTACATTGCTAAGGTCAGTCTCCTTTTGTCTTCCAGTGAATTGTCCCCATTATTGTAAATTAAGAAGTTGTATTCAAAGTTTGTGTCATTTTCAGTTTCTTCATTGATCCAAATAGAACATGATGTAAACTGATTGTCTATACAAGTTACTCTGCTCGTAAAAGCCAGTGTTCCTTCAACTCATCCTGCAGGTCAGAACAAGCCAGAGTGTGACAAATGTCATGACAGCGCTAAGAAGAAGTGCAAGCACTGTGGGTGTGTAGTTTGTGGAGACAAGAAGGACCCAGATAAAACAATCCTGTGTGATGAATGCAACCAAGCATACCATTTGTATTGCTTGAATCCACCGTTGAGTACTGTCCCACAGGAGGATGAGTGGTAAGTCCTGCCTTCATTTGTTCGCCTTTTTTTTTGGGTGGGGGGGGGGGGGGGATTTCTCTTCTCTCTCTCTCTCTCTCTCTCCTCCCCCCCTCCCTTGCTTTGAACTCAAGCACAGTCCATACATGTTCTACTTCATCTAATACAATGAACATATTTTTGTGCGTGGATTCACTCCCTGTTTGTTACCCAAGTCCCTCGCCATCAGGTGAACTCACTCTGCCTTCTGAGATACTTGTAATTTACACCCCAAGGCAAGGATGAGAAATCAACATTTTAGTTAAACTGACCAGTGTAGGTGTTGAACCCTCTACTACGGCATCAGTACACAGGATGTTTAAGAACAGCCAAGCTGACCTCAATGTGTGTGTCTTGAGCAAATTGCTTTTATTCTTTCTGATAATGATATGAAGGTTTGGTGAGTCTAGCCATTATTAGCTCATCTCCAGTCCACCTTATTTGTGACTTCTGCCTCAGAAGGAACTCAGTGGTGGGTTTAGCTGTACTTGACCTGGTGTTAAGTACCATCGGACAGAGATTTGAAGGTTATCAACAATTGTTAGTTAGTTAGTCGACAGATCATCCGCATTGCACATCGACCATTCAGTCCATGAGTGCTCGGATCCCCTCCTCAGCAAATCCCCCAGCGTGTAGCGGCTAACGACGCCAGTTCTGTGTTGGTTTATCAATCTTCTTTGGCTTCCTGCGTAGTGTTCTTGTTTGGCCACCCCTCTTTTAATTTGCTGTTCTCGCAGTCTGGCCATGGTTGTAGATTCACAGTCATCACTTGGTTCACGCAAGAGTCTTACTTCTCGTAGAGCATTCAGAATGTCAGCCTGGTCCATGGCGTGTCCGCCCTCCACAGTAGCCTCACCTGCGAGCTTGTCAGCCCGCTCATTTCCTTGTACTCCCGCATGCCCTGGCACGAAGATGAAACTAATCTTTGTCAGCCGAGACCGCTCCAGAGGCAGCAACCATTCTCTTCGGATCGACCCCTCCTCTATCCTCTTGATCATGTTCATTGAGTCGCTAAGGAAACATGCCCTAGTGAATGTCTGTGTCTCAAGCCATGTTATTGCTTTACTTACTGCCATGACTTCCATAGTCAGGCTACTTGTGGTTTCAGTGAAAGCACCAGAGTCCTCCTTCACAATTCTCTCTCCGGCCCGAGCTGTAAAGGCCCATGAGCTTCTCACATGTCGGACGACCGACCCATCTGTGTAGATGACCGCATCACCGTCTAGCGAATTCTCGAAAATCAACGCTTGTACTTCAGCCTCCACAGCAGCCGGATTTTCTTGTCTGCATTTTCTATCTAGTTGGATGCAAACTGAAAAGGATGTGCAAAAATCTGTTGGCACTTGCACTCACTCCTCGCCAGACACACCTGTTGAAGAATGTCTTCGGCTTGACCGATCCACGACCGTCCTCTTTCTAACCTGCTGCCCTTCACCTTCATAATTTCACTATGCAGTGGATGTTGTGTGTTTGCGTTAACTCTGAGGTAGGCGCGTGCCCTGCAAACTTGTATTCTCTCTTCAATGGTTGGAAAATCAAGAAGGTAGCGCATCGCCCTGCATGCTGTATCTCTTGTACATCCAAGAATAATGCGCATAGCTTCATTCTGTATCCTTTCCATCCTTTCTATCTGCTTACGGCTGAGAGTCAGGATTGCCATTGCATACTCCAAAACAGACATGACCAGCCCCTCGTACAGAAGACATAGATGGCGCTGCTCACAGTTTGCTGCCGCCATCACCCGCATCGCAGCCAAACCCCGCTTGGCCTTTGTTATCACCTGGTCTATGTGCTCATTATAAGCAAGGCTTCGATCAAACCGTATCCCTAGGTAATTCATTGCCTGCGTTCTTTCCACCGTCTCTGAACACAGCATTACAGTTGGTGTTGGAGTGTTGACAATATGATTATTCAACGAGAACCAAGTCACTGTTGCCTTTGTTGGGTTGACCATTGCCCCAGCTTCATCACACCAAGTACTTATGCGATTGAGTTCGGTTTGTAGTTCCACAGCAACCTGCTCTCTATCCTTACCCTGACGATACACTAAAACATCATCGGCATATGACAATGTCCTGCCAGGTCCAGTGATCTGCTCACTGGTGATTTTCACTGTGTAGGCTTTGAACAGTACCGGAGATAATGGTGATCCCTGTGGTAGGCCAGGATATATTGTTGTTGATTCCGAAGTCCAACTGCCACATCTAAAAACTACTTTCCGTTGGAAGAGGGCTGCAGCGATCCAAGGAGGAATGGACTTACTTTTAGTTCAAGAAGCTGAAGCATTAAAAAATCCAATGGTACTCTGTTGTATGCGTCCTCAAGATCAATCGCTGCAGCAAAGGTTTCAATGCCTGAGTGGAAACCTTCATAGACATCATGGGCAAAGACTGCTGCATTGGTCCAGGTTTCTCTTTTTGGACGGTACCCACCCAGGGTAGGTGGGAAAACACCTTGCCTCTCTTGCTGGCTTGATATTTTCCTGGCAATTACCTTCTCCAGCAGCTTGCCTATTGTATTCTGCATGGTTATAATTCGATATCCCTGAATTTTTGTGTGGTCTTTGTCAGGCTTCAGCAAGGGAATCAGATAGCTGTGTAACCACTCCTCCTTGATGCTAGCACTCTCTATACTGTTGTTGTACATGTCTGCTAGTTTCTCTAGCTCATTGTCGGTACATCTATTGGTGTCGTCGTATCTTATGCCATCAGGTCCTGGAGCGCTGTTTTTTGATCGTCGAAGTACAGCCTTGATTTCTTTCACTGTCACTGTGTCTTCATCCGAAGTGTTCTGGGCCTTGCACCTATCTGAGGTGACCTCCCTGGCCAGATTTCGGCCTCCCATGTCTGTCTGGTTGCTCTGCTCTAGATAGCGTTCAAAGAGGGCTTTGCCCTTGTCCTCGTCAGTCCTCTGCCAGATGAAGTCAGCACCTTGGAAGTCAGAAATGCTCTTATTCTTGACTACACCACTCATGCTTTTATGTAGTCGCCAGAACAATTTCAGTGACTTGTCTGTGCTTTCTCTTTGACACACCTCTGCCCATTTTTCGCTTTTAACCACCGTGACCAGTTTTTTTAAATGGCTTACTTTTGTGCGCATCTCTCTTTCTAAGTGCATGCAGGGACTAGGATGACCAGCTCTGTTCTTCTTGGCATTCTGCCATCTCCTTACAGCACTACACTTATCCACCCAAGCCTTCTCCACCTCGAAATTCCACCAAGGTGGCTGCTCCCAGCTTTTTTTCCTGCCCTGAAGCTTTCTGCGCATGACACGTCTTATTTTACTCACCACATCTTGCCCTGTACTGTCATACTGGAAAGTCTTTACCTTTAGCTTGTGCTGCCTGGTTCTGCCTTTCTCCACCAATATGCTGCAAGGGTGGTGGTCGCTGCCGTGGTGTCCTAGGATACCCCATCTACACACTGTAGTGAGTGAAGGTGAAACCAGCGCCAGATCAATAGCACTGTCCTCATCGCCTGGACGGCTTGCTGTCCTGGTGACACAGCCACTGTTGATACAAACCAGGTCAATGGTTTCAAGTGCAGTCTTGAGCTCCTCCCCCTGTGTATTGGAGGAAATGTTTCCCCATGATCTGCCTTTAGCGTTGAAGTCGCCACAGAAAATAACATTTCTCTCGTGGCCTAATATGCCACTTAAGCACTGCCACTTCTGGGCGTCCATACTCACATTGCGGGCATAAACATTAACCATCACGAATGGTATAGTGGAATGAACTCTCAACGCCTGTATTTGTATATCATCACTGTCCCAACTGGACATGTCTAGCTCTGACGCCACCATGCTGTCGCGAACGAGAATCGCCATTCCCAGATGTCGTCTGTTGTAGAAACATTTGAAGCTGGCAATTAGGAGTAGCTGATCGCCCAGTCTCATCTCCTGGAGTGCTACAATATCGTCCTGCGATCTATTTGCTGATGACTGCACAGTATATACAAACGCTGTTGGTCGTAATGTGCTAGAATTATCCTTGCAACAGGAAATAAATAGTGTAGTTAACTGGAGTCATGCAAACCGCATGCAAATTAACATTACTAAAACAAAGTCTATGTTAATAGGAACCAGGCAAAGACTTCACACTCTAAACTCGCAGAGAACTCTTCAGCTGCACATTGGCAGCACGCCTGTAGAAAGTGTCACCGAGCACAAGACACTGGGTGTTATCATAGATCAAAATCTAACTTTTAACTCACATGTTCATGCTCTAGTTAAACAAATAGCCAAAAAAGTATACCAACTTGCCAAAATTAAAAATTTCCTTGACGAAAACACAAGAAAGATATTCTATACTTCTCATATACAAACACATATTGATTACTGCTCCACAGTCTGGGATGGATGCTCCAAATCAATAACAAAACGCCTATATTCACTCCAGAAAAGGGCAGTGCGTTTAATTAATGGTGAAAAGCTTACCGACAATGCTAACCTATATAAACGTCTCCGGTTACTGCCACTCCACAAGCGCCTGCTTTTTAATAAGACCAAACTAATTCACAAAATCCTATTTTAAAATGCTCCAAGCTACCTTTGGCCATTGTTTAAATATAACGCTAGACATAGCGAACGACTAAATATACTTCATGTCCCTAAACCTAGGATAGACTTATATAAAACAAGCTTAGCATACTCTGCCGCTCAGTTGTGGAACAATCTTCCACAAGAAATCAAAGACACCACCAATCATGATACATACATTCGCAACCTGTTTGAACACTACCTTAGTACAGACTACATGCCCCCATAACAAATAACACAAAAAAGACAATAATGGTAACTTATCTCAAACGACAACTAGCCAAAAAACATTCCCTTATGTATGGCACGTTACACCCTCCTTAGGTATTTATAATGCCCATGTTAAACACTGCCTCAGTGAGTCATTTGTTATTGATTATTTTTCATGCGTTTTAATGTTCTTTTGTTGTCAAAAGTTGCTTCATAAGTGATGTTGAATGAAAGAATGTATGAGAGGAAATAGAGAAGAAGGGCAGAATGTCAGACGGGCCTGCGTGCCCAATTCTTAACCCTTTGAAAATAAAGACTTATTATTATTATTATTATTATTCCTGTAAACCAGGGTTTCTAAAATAGAGCCCCATTGTTTTACGCTGGCGCAGTTCCAATACAGAATACAGATATTCCTGAGTTCTAGACGGTGACACTTAAGTCTAAAACGTCTTAAACCACCACGCTTACCTTGCTTCTTTATGCCTGCGCGGCATCCACGCGCCTCGTTATGTTGGCTGCTGACCGCTCGGAGAACACACGTTCCGTCATGTTGAAAACCCGAATACACAGAAACCACACACGCTGCCAAAAATTCACTCAATGATTGCTTCGCTCGATGCACGAACTCCGTAGCATCCGCGCAGATCTTGAGTAAAACTCCTGGTTTTACATCCTGGCACACAAATTACACGCAAGAGATGAATAAATCCATCTCTACGCAAAAAAGTTAGCGATCACAAAACAACCCGACCGTCCGTCGCCAATTACAGCCTATTTTTTAAATATGAGTTACTGCATATTTTTTAATTCTTACTGCTGTATCAAACCCTTGATAGTTAATGAGATCAAAGAAAGCGGACACTATGTTTTTGTGCTCGGTGTACTTCCTGTTTCTGATGGAAAAAAATGTTTTGTTTTAATCTTCTTTTTCTGCTCATTGTGCATTCTCTTTTACAATTTATCTTTTTATGCTCATTGTACTTTCTCTTTACTCATTTATATTTCTGCTCATTGTAATTTCTCATTTAGACAGTTCTGTTGCTAATCATTGTACTTTCTCTTTGGCATACAGGTACTGCCCTGAATGTAAAAATGATGAGACAGCCATTGTCAGGATAGGAGAAAAGTTGAAGGTCAACAAAAAGAAAGCCAAAATGGCATCTGCCAATAGCAACAGTGGGCGAGATTGGGGCAAGGTGAGTTTAACTTTAGCTTGCTGTGTGGATCTTTATCTTTAATGATTTATGTAATCAGTCAAATATTTTTGTGATCATATATCAACCAGTGGCATATACTTAAACAACCCTGTCTCTGTTCATCATGACATGTAGGGGATGCAGTGCTGGGCCCATGTCTTGTCCAGATGTCATGGACCCATGTCTTGTCCAGATGTCATGGACCCATGTCTTGTCTAGATGTCATGGGCCCATGTCTTGTCCAGATGTCATGGACCCATGTCTTGTCCAGATGTCATGGACCCATGTCTTGTCCAGATGTCATGGACCCATGTCTTGTCCAGATGTCATGGACCCATGTCTTGTCCAGATGTCATGGACCCATGTCTTGTCTAGATGTCATGGACCCATGTCTTGTCCAGATGTCATGGACCCATGTCTTGTCCAGATGTCATGGACCCATGTCTTGACCAGATGTCATGGACCCATGTCTTGACCAGATGGCACTCATTGCCTAGTGTGGTCAATATCATGCCAGACAATCCACTTCCCTTGACATTGTATATGGCTGGGTTAAACCTGTAGCACTGTGATCTTGAAAATAACATTCTCCTTGAGGATATTTGAACACATTTATGTGAATACACATGCCTATATGCTACTTTGACACTTCACATACTGACATAAGGGAATTAAATAAGTACTTTGTGCATACCTACATGAGCATATGGGAGCTGGGGTATTTTCATTGGCAGAATTGCTAGCCTACTGTTGGCCCGGTGGTAATGTGGTCAAATCCCCTTTTTGGAGGATTATTTCATTGAACATGCTGGATCGGTTGGGAAGGGTGCACTGAAGACGATCAAGTCAAATTTATCCAGAATACAGCAGACTAGAGAAATATTGCCCGCGTTGCTCAGCATGACCTAATAGTCATGCTTTTAATCTTCTGTAGGGCATGGCTTGTGTTGGCAGAAGCAAGATGTGCACCATTGTCTCGTCCAACCATTATGGGCCTATTCCTGGCGTGGAGGTTGGAGCCATGTGGAAGTTTAGAGTTCAGGTAAGTCTGCTGCACTGCTAAACTATGTTCTGTTTAGGATGTGTGCTGTTTGTTTCTAGGTAGGTTAGAGGTCATGGTGAATTGTACTGTTGCCTTCCATCTAGAGTTAGCTGGGTTCAGATTTGATGGTTTCAATTTCTGAGGAAATAAGTGTGAATGTTGTATGTCTGTTAGATGTCTCAATAGCTGGGAGGTTTATCTTCAAATCTCTAGTGATTGTCTTGGAGTTACTTCCTTGGCTCAGCTGTTGAGAGCAGCTGTTGAGAGCATCTTCTGTGATTGTTTTGATAGGAGTGAAACGATGTTGTAGAGTCCCTTCTGCATGTGCCAGGGAGAAATCAATCATCTCAAGTCACAAAGCCGTGATCTAGTTTTTGTGACGTTGTTAGCATTTCACTTCCCTTCTGGTCTATCTGCCAGTATTGCTTATTTCTTAAAGTAATTGTTTGTAATTGTTGCAGGTTCTACTGACTTAGTCTTAATCTTCATTGTAATTGTTGCAGGTTTTACTGACTTAGTCTTAATCTTCATTGTAATTGTTGCAGGTTTTACTGACTTAGTCTTAATCTTCATTGTAATTGTTGCAGGTTTTACTGACTTTGTCTTAATCTTCATTGTAATTGTTGCAGGTTTTACTGACTTTGTCTTAATCTTCATTGTAATTGTTGCAGGTTTTACTGACTTTGTCTTAATCTTCATTGTAATTGTTGCAGGTTTTACTGACTTTGTCTTAATCTTCATTGTAATTGTTGCAGGTTTTACTGACTTAGTCTTAATCTTCATTGTAATTGTTGCAGGTTTTACTGACTTTGTCTTAATCTTCATTGTAATTGTTGCAGGTTTTACTGACTTAGTCTTAATCTTCATTGTAATTGTTGCAGGTTTTACTGACTTAGTCTTAATCTTCATTGTAATTGTTGCAGGTTTTACTGACTTAGTCTTAATCTTCATTGTAATTGTTGCAGGTTTTACTGACTTTGTCTTAATCTTCATTGTAATTGTTGCAGGTTTTACTGACTTTGTCTTAATCTTCATTGTAATTGTTGCAGGTTTTACTGACTTTGTCTTAATCTTCATTGTAATTGTTGCAGGTTTTACTGACTTTGTCTTAATCTTCATTGTAATTGTTGCAGGTTTTACTGACTTAGTCTTAATCTTCATTGTAATTGTTGCAGGTTTTACTGACTTTGTCTTAATCTTCATTGTAATTGTTGCAGGTTTTACTGACTTAGTCTTAATCTTCATTGTAATTGTTGCAGGTTTTACTGACTTAGTCTTAATCTTCATTGTAATTGTTGCAGGTTTTACTGACTTTGTCTTAATCTTCATTGTAATTGTTGCAGGTTGTACTGACTTAGTCTTAATCTTCATTGTAATTGTTGCAGGTTTTACTGACTTAGTCTTAATCTTCATTGTAATTGTTGCAGGTTTTACTGACTTAGTCTTAATCTTCATTGTAATTGTTGCAGGTTTTACTGACTTAGTCTTAATCTTCATTGTAATTGTTGCAGGTTTTACTGACTTTGTCTTAATCTTCATTGTAATTGTTGCAGGTTTTACTGACTTTGTCTTAATCTTCATTGTAATTGTTGCAGGTTTTACTGACTTTGTCTTAATCTTCATTGTAATTGTTGCAGGTTTTACTGACTTTGTCTTAATCTTCATTGTAATTGTTGCAGGTTTTACTGACTTTGTCTTAATCTTCATTGTAATTGTTGCAGGTTTTACTGACTTTGTCTTAATCTTCATTGTAATTGTTGCAGGTTTTATTGACTTTGTCTTAATCTTCATTGTAATTGTTGCAGGTTTTACTGACTTTGTCTTAATCTTCATTGTAATTGTTGCAGGTTTTACTGACTTTGTCTTAATCTTCATTGTAATTGTTGCAGGTTTTACTGACTTTGTCTTAATCTTCATCCGTTTTCCTTGGTTTCTATTCTTCATCAATGTTCATTGGTTTATATTCTTAGTCCGCGTTCCTTGGTTTCTATTCTTCGTCCGCGTTCCTTGGTTTCTATTCTTCGTATTGTTCCTTGGTTTCTATTCTTCATCTGTATTCTTTGACTTCTAGCCTTAAACATAATCTGTTTTCTGGACATCGTTAGTTATCATTTTCAACTGTTTTCTACCCCCAGCGTTTCTACCTCCAGTGTGGCTGCTTATGGCCAGATCTTGCTGAGCTTCTTGATAGAGAGGATAGATGCTTTCTCATAGACTGGTTGCTTTATTGGGGAATCTTTGGAAGGTTTGGTTTGAAGTCTGATGCATTGGTGTTAAGGCAATGTGCAGCAGAAAAAAATTATATATTTAATTTCTATACTCTGATATGGTATAGGGTTTGATACTAAAGACTGCGATAAAATACTGTCAAATTGACTTTGCACTTAATGGTTGCCATGGAAACCAAGATAAAACAGTGGCCATATTGGATTTCTTAAGTGTGATCTAAATTACTTTTTAATTTAAAGGCTCAATTTTTGTTATATATATATACATAAATAGACCCTTTACATTCTGACAGAAGCTTTTTATGATATCACTTGGCATTTTTTTGTTTCATAATTTAAAAAATTATTTTTCTTGACAATATTTGTGGTTTTCGACTGCTACACAAAAGCTAAAATGCTTTGTACATAATGTAAGCAATACAATGTGATATAAGGCGATATGCGGCACAAAAATAACGATTTTGGGTCTATGTAGCTGTTAAAACAACCCACAAAAACTGTTAAAGAAACTGTTGAAATTTTTTTTTAATTATGAAAAACAAAATGTCAAGCAATATCATTAAAAGCTTCTGTCAGAATTTACAGGGTCTATTTATATACATGTGTACCAAAAATTGAGCCTTTAAATCTAAAAACTGACTGTTTTAGATCATAGTTAAGAAATCCAATATTTTGTTTATATATTTTGTTTCTGTTTATCTTGGTTTCCATGGCAACTGTTAAGTGCAAAGTCAGTTCAGTATTTTATCAATCTGCAGTCTTCAGCAGAAATTAAATATTATAGAATTTAATTTTTTCTGCTGCACATCGTCTGAAGAGTTCTGAAAAAGTCTTGCATTTATCAGAGTGAGGTTGGTATAGAAACTTTCCTACTGACCTGAACAGAAGTTCGATCTCAACAGGGACGTTTGCAGAAATCTCCATCCCCTCTCAAAGCTGAATAACCAATGGGGTGTAGAAGACTGCTACTGGAGTTTCACATCAGCAGGGAGGCATGTTGGGATGTAGGCAGGTTGGGATGTAGGCAGGTTGTGATTCAGCACAGCACACACAGACTGGCTGAGATCAGGGTTAGCTGCGGGTCTTCTAGTGACTGCCGCTTCCATCAATGATGAACTGTATTTTTCATGGAGGACTTTTGTGTTGGCATTCTGGCAGCAGCATTATGTACAGTGTACAAGTGTGGGCTGTTGGTTTGTCGAGACTCCCGTCTGTCCCACTTTTCATATGGGGCAGTGATGAGCATTTTGTGTGATATTCACTAACACAGGAAGGGAACATAATGGGGACGACATGTTGCAGTGAAGTTGAAACCACAACTAGTGACTAATGAGATTAGGGTTAGGTTGTTCAGGTGTCCACAGGTTGGAGGTGTCTCATGGCCCACAAACTCCAGTGCCCAGAGGGTGAGATATGCAGACCTAATGTCGGTGATGCCTGGTCTATTAGTCTAATGTAGATTTCCGTATGTCAGAAAACAGCGGTTTATCTGTCTTCAAGGGTAAATACGAGTTATCATTGAAGATGTTCCACAGAATAAATTTCTTGTTGAATTCATATTGCAACTGTTGATGTTTTGTTGTGAAGTCCATATTGTAAGTGCAATGTTCTCGTCTATTACAGGTGAGCGAGGCAGGTGTTCACCGCCCACATGTCGCTGGAATCCACGGCCGAGAAGATGATGGTGCCTACTCCATTGTCCTGTCTGGTGGATATGAAGATGATGCTGTAGGTTTGCTTCCTCTCATGGTCTTGTTCATTTCTATTGTAATTTTCACTGAGACCTTTTACAAGATAAATGATTGTGATGTGCCATTGACATTTGTGAGGTCCATGCCCTAAAATCTCTATCACTGGATGTTGATTCACAAAGAAATAGGCTCTCACGTCCAAAGCGCAAAGATAGTCGCTGAAGCTCACGTGTGATGAGTAATATTTTTGTATCCTGTCCAAACATCTATGGTGTATGGATGTCTGTATACAAGCATGATATCCAAAACAAAATTGCATATCAAGGACATGACAACTCGCCAGCAATCTGCCATATAGACTACAGCTGTTAGTGCTAATGATCAACTGTGATCAACTGATCATAAAGCAAAAAAAAGTTCAAAGTCAGGCGCAATGATTTGGGAGCAGGTTGCTTTGTGTTGATTCTGCAATGGTATAAGCATCGCTAATTTTAATGTCTCTGTCCTTGTCTTGCGATGATCAGTCTTTAGGCGAATCATAATGTACTAGGCACTTTTAAAGAGGTAGTTTGCTGTTGCTTTCCTCTATGGCAGTGACCATACTGGTCAGGTGATCGCAACCATCGTCTCGAAAGAGGTCCTCTGCCTGCCGTTGCGAAACTTGAGACCATAACCAACAAATATCTGTCGGCTGCCCTCAAAGTTTCATCCACCATCTGCCATCTGTGGCTTCTTTTGAACACTTCCAATAAACTAATACGAAATGACACCATATAATCCACAGGAAAACACTAAACAGCATAAAACACTAAACAGCGTCTCCCGAAGAATAAACGCGTCACGTCGTCACCATTTGTACCAGAAGTTTTTTTTTTTTTACATATGAGTAGAAATGGATTGGAGAACTTGGTGACAACTGGCAAGATCAAAGGGAACAGACCAAGAGGAAGACCGAGAAGTAAATACCTGGATGGCTTGGCCACATGGCATGGACGAGACAGAAACACTGAGCTGATCCACAACTCTGGTGATCGAGTGAAATGGCGAGTCATGACCGCCCACGCTTTCCGGCATGGCACATGATTGATTGATTGATAAGCATCGCCCACCCAGAAAGCATAATCTTGCCTAGAAAATCACAAATAGGCAATAAATGTTGGGGTTGATTGCAAAGTTCTGTACAGGACAAGCAAATAATCAACAACATTGTTTGTTACATGAGTTTGATATTGATAGTCTAGCCGTGGTTCTAGTATGATTTGTTGTATCTGTCTTGCTGCAGGATGAGGGCCAAGAATTTTATTACACAGGAAGTGGTGGTCGGGATCTCTCAGGAAACAAGCGCACCGCAGAACAGTCATGTGACCAGACTCTGACCAGAATGAACAAGTATGACCAATTATTCTAAACATATTTTTATACTTAAAACTGTCATTACATTGTGTGTTGCAGTTACAAGTACTATCATTACATTGTATGTTATTGCATGTCTGTAGGAGTATTTGTGAGGGAATGATATCAGTGTTGTCTGCTTTTGCAGGGGGTTTGCATAAAGTAGACAGACAATCAGTGGCTTGTAATAGTTTAAATAGTTGCTTTTTAAAGCTATCAGTTGTAATAGAGAGGTGTGGGTGCTGCCAAAAGGACATAAAGACACATGATTTCACATATACATAGTTATATGTAGACCAGATCTTTTCCTTGCTGATGTTAATGCTGATGCTGAATTTTCATATTGCCACTAGGCACTTTTCTTTTAATTTGCTGAAAGTTAGTTCAGTCAGAGCATGATTCATTTTAAGTTGCCAATGTTTGCAGAGCTCTGGCCAAGAATTGCAGCGCCCCATTGGATAATGCCAAAGGTGCCGAAGCCAAGGACTGGCGAGCAGGCAAGCCAGTGAGAGTTGTCCGCAACTGTAAGGGCAGAAAACATTCCCAGTATGCTCCAGAGGAGGGAAATCGATACGATGGCATTTACAAGGTGCAGTATTATATGTTTGCTTGCGTGCAGTTCTTTCTACTACACCTGTCAATTGTTTATGCATGTTGGTTTTGGGTGCATTGTAGTGGGCTTGTTAGCCCAGTAGTTGGGAGCTATGTTGATATCATGAGCGAGGTCGGACAGAGGTGTGGTGCCTGCATTTCTTGTCTTGCTAATATCACGAGCAATCGGACAAGGGCGTGATGCCTGCATTTCTCGTCTGGCTGAGTGAGGGAAAGACTGCTGGCCACCTCTTCCTCCGTGCATTCAGGTCTACAAACAAGTGTTAGCCCTATCGCACCACAGACCCAGAATATCTATCTATTCATATATATTGAGAATACATATTTTAAAGGCATGAGAGGAGTCACAACTGGAGGACATACTTCTACAATATAAAATATGCAGGTGATACGATGTTGATTTCAGGGAATGAAAAAAAAAAAAGCATTTAGTTGATGAGATCAAGGTTGCTGTTATTGTTAACAATAAGCAACTAGGGTTGAAATTAAATTGTCAGAAAACAGAAATTACAGTCATCTTCAAGCAAGAAATACTACATTGCTACATTTTAGTAAATGAAAAAAAGAGGCGAATAATTTTCCACTATATTGGGCACAAGACGGCTTTGAAAGCGAAATGGCAGAGTGTGTGGCACACATGAGGCGTGTTCAGGACACGACAGTGAACATGGCTGGCCATCGTGGAAGAGATTGGGACCTCACCATGTAATATCCCAAAGACAGCAATGGTAATTCAACAACAAGAAAAAAACAGGTAATTCTTGTAAACAAGATGGACAGATACAAGTTATATAAAGAGAGAAGATTACGTATTCATTAATTCAGGAGGAGATCATCACGAGAGAGGCTTAGGAATTTTAGTAAAACGAGATTTAGAAAAAAGTATTAGTGGATTCTGGACTTATAAAGATAGGATGAAACTTCTCAAAATTAAGGCAAGACCATTCAACATAGTAATTCTTCAGACATATGCTCCGACAACTGATTATAGTGATGAACCGCTAGAAGAATACTATGAAGACCTACAACAAACACTGACAGTTGTAAAATCATCAGAGGTCCTAATTGTCATGGGAGACATGAACGAACAAGTCGGAAAAAATAAATATAAGCAGATAGTAGGGCAATATGGTATGGGAAAGAGAAACAACAGAGGAGACCGGTTGATACAGTTCTGTGAAGAAAACAATCTATGGTTTGCAACACATTCTTTCAACATAACCCTAGGAAACTGTATACGTGGAAAAGCCCTGGAGATAGAATAAGAAACCAAACTGACTACATTATGATTAGAAATAGATTTAAAAACAATGTTAAAAATGCCAAACCATAATCCTGTAGTATTAAAATTACAAATAAAACTTAAAAACCCAGGAATAAGGAAATCGAAGACATCTCAAGCAGATATATTGGCATTGAAACAACCAGAAATAAGACAACTATACCTAGCTGAAGCCAAAAATAGACATGATGGGCTAATCATTGAAAGTATGGAACAATATCGACGTGAAAATCCCGAGGATAAAATTAATACAAAATGGGAAAGTATAAAAACCAGTATTCAGACTGCAAATACCACCTTGCCAGTGAAAATTAATGAGAAAAAACAGTTATGGATAACCGATGAAATTTTGAGTAAAATGTCTCAAAGAAAGAAAGCAAAGAACACTCCAGAGTATATAGTAATAGATAGAGAAATACGTCACATGTGCAGAGTTGCCAAAGAAGAGTGGTTGCAGAAACATTGCAAAGAAATGGAGGATCTGGAAGTAAAACACAACTCGAAAGAATTACATGAACATATAAAAAGATTTACAAAGAAGAAATATAATATAACAGGAAATGGTTGTATCAGAGGAAAAAATGGAGAAATTATAATTAATAACACTGACATAATAAAAAGATGGACAGAGTACACAGAAGATTTATTCTGGGACAACAGGGTCAATAGACCAACATTGTTTAATACTCAAGTGGACCAAAAATATTAAAGGCTGAAGTAGAAAAGGCTATTAAAAAGATGAAAGAAGGAAAGGCTGCAGGTCCTGACAAGATAATAACAGAGATGATAAAATCCTTATCCATCTTTGGCATTGAAACTATCACAGAATTATGTAATGATATATATAATACTGGGTACATCCCCAAGGACTTGAAAACATCAATTTTCATCACACTACCGAAGAAGCCAAGATCTGTTGATTGTGAGGATTACAGAACTATTAGCTTAATGAGTCTCATAACTAAGATACAACTCAAGGTCACACAAGAAAGAATTCAACATAAAATAGATGAAGTAGCTGAAGAAAAATTTGGGTTCCGCAAAAACAGCAGCACCAGAGAAGCAATTATCTTTTTGAGGATGTTAATTGAAAAATATATAGAAGTTCAAAAAAAGTATATATGTTTTATAGACTACTAGCTGACCCGGCCCGGCTTCACCCAGTCCCTGGTGGGGAGCATCTCATTTAATTCATATAAGTAGTCATATAAGCTCTCCCGTTCCCGACTATCTGTCTGACCGGGCCCGGCTTCATCCAGTCCCTGGTGGGGAGCATCTCATTTAATTCATATACGTAGTCATATAAGCTCTCCCGTTCCCGACTATCTGTTTGTCTGTCTGTCCCGGCCCGGCTTCACCCAGTCCCTGGTGGGGAGCATCTAATTTAATTCATATAAGTAGTCATATAAGCTCTCCCGTTCCCGACTGTCTGTCTGTCTATCTGCTGTCTGTCTGTCTATCTGTCTGACCGGCGTGGTTTCGCCCAGCTCTTGGCGCACAGTAACTTAAAAGAATGTCCTTCCACACACCATTCAATGAAAACTGTAGAAAAAGATGGATTACAATGTTATGCATTATGCATTATTTTTATGAAAACTTTGAAAATGCCTTAAAGATTATATCACTATTTATTATAACTCATATGCTTGAAAATAACTATAGACAAAGAGTTTAACAATAGTGCAAGTAAGTCCAACAATATGACTATAAAGTATATAGAAATGTTATTAAAAGTTATGCCCCTTGAAATAACTTTTCTAGAGTGAAGTCCCCCTGCTATATAGACATTATATAATGAAAATGGAAAAGTAAATGTTATTAAATAAGTCGACGATTTTACATTAAGAAATTATTATAGTCGGTTGCAAATGAATGAAAGGAAGACGTGTAGAAAATTTCATCTCAATCGGATGTACCGTTATCGAACGCATCCAATACATAAATCCCCACACACAAACAAACAAACATACACTCTGTTTTATAGATATAGACAAAAAAGCTTTTGATAGAGTACAACATGAACGACTAATTACGTGCCTTCAAGATATAGGAGTCTTCCTACCAACTCTGTGCTACCAATGCCAAACCTGGACAATGACAGAAAAAGAGAAAAGAAAAATCACAACAGAAATGAGGTTCCTGAGAAGAATACTCAACGTATCAAGAAGAGATAAGATCAGAAATGAAGAAATCAGGACTAAAGTGGGGGTTAAAGCTGCTCTAGATTTTATTAGAAAGCAGCCAGTCAAATGGTTTGGCCATGCAAGTAGGTTACCAGTCAACAGCATGCCACAACAAGCAATGATGCACAGACCAGATGGAAACAGAGGAAGAGGCCGACCACGTTGGACGGAGGGAATAGCAGAATCCATGGGAATGTCGATATACGAAGCCCATAACCGGGCACTCTCACGAAGTTTATACTTCACCTCGACACCGCAAGGTACAAGAGGAACATGATGAGATGAGAAGATATAGGAGTAGACGGAAAGGACATCAGACTTATTAGTAACTTGTACTGGGAACAAGTGGCATCTATTAGATGCGGTTATAACTACTCGTCACCTATAGAGATAAAAAGAGGAGCTCGGCAGGGATGTGTACTGTCCCCAAGCCTCTTCAACCTACACACAGAAAGCATTTTTAAACTTGCTGAAATGACTGGACTCAGCATCAATGGAAGAATCATAAACAATCTTAGATTTGCTGACGATACCGTGTTACTAGCAGAAAGTGAGCAAGAGTTGCAAGACCTAGTGGAAGAAGTAAACAGACACAGTGCAGAATGTGGCTTAGATATTAACATCCAAAAAACAAAAACTATGATAATTAGCAGTGAAAAGGAAAGGTCATCAATGAACATCACAGTAAATGGGCAGATACTAGAACAAGTAACAAGTTTCTCTTATCTTGGACATATAATAACAGATGATGGCAGAAGTGAAATGGAAATAAAAAAGAGAATAGGAATGGCCAAAAATGCTTTCAATGGCATGAAATCAGTATTAACATCTAGAGAGATTAATAACGCATTAAACATGAGAATTTTCAAATGCTACATATATTCAGCGCTACTGTATGGCTTGGAAGCCAGGACATTGAACAAGCAACTAGAAAGTCGCATAGAAGCCGTGGAGATGTGGATATACAGACAAATAGGTCGTATTTCATGGAAACAAAAACAATCAAATGCAGAGGTCGTACAAAAACTGGGAATGAAGAGAGAGTTGATGAAAGAAATAAAGAGGAGACAAGTGAAATATTTTGGGCACGTTAAAAGACATGATACTCTTATAAAAACCATACTGGAAGGCAAGGTTGAGGGCAAGCGAGCAAGAGGTAGACAACGATACAAGCGGGAGGATAACATCAAGAGATGGACGAACATCAGCTTGACAGAATGTAGTACAGTCAAGGCAATAGACAGACAGTGTTGGAGATCCATTGCAGCCAACCTTCATTGCGGAGACGGCACCTGATTGATTGATTGGGCACAAGGTGCCTTGTAGTGATTAGATCCACATTTGCCATGGCAAAAGTAGACTTTTGCAAGATGGAAATCATACCAATTAATAAAAAAAAAAAAAAAGCTGCAAGATGCAGTGAGAAAAAGCTATATAGAGAGCCTGTATGGTTGTATGCATATGAAGCATGGACAATACACAGACAAGCCCAGAAGTATCTGTTGGCAGTAGACATATGCTGTCTGGGTGAAGTGCAAGGAATAGTATGGATAGACAGAAAAACTGAAATGGAGGTTCTCTAAAAAGCAGAAGAAAACTATAAATTGCTTAGAGAAATGAGACGTAGACAGGCAAGATTTGTTCAGCATGTTTTGAGAGGAAATAAACTTGGAAACTTAGTGACAACTGGCAAACTTAATGGAAAAGAAGGCAGAAGTATAATGAAATGGATAGCTTGGTCGCATGGTAACATTGGGACCAGAACAGAGATCTGCTATGAGGCGTGTTCATGTCAGGTGGTGAACCATAATCACGCAGACTTATTGGCATAACACGTGATGATGAAGATGGGTTCAGCCGGATCCTGAGATCCTTCAATGTACAGAATTGTACAATAGTCACTTGCCTTATGCTGATTTAGAGAAGGAAAAGTCTTTGAGGAAGGCTGCTGATTGTATGAATTGTGCAGATATGACCTAGTATCATCATGAAGCACCTAACATTTCACTGTAGAACTTTTACTTGTGTGTTTTCATTAAGTGGTATATGATGAAGAAACCTTTAAATGTTGTTTCTATTAGGTGGTTCAGTCCACAGACTTGCCTGCAGTTTCTGAACAAGTCTTATTCCATTTTGTATGACCTGCTGTTAATTTACTCGTGGGAAGATACTGTGCTTACTTCCACATGGGCGTTGTCAGCGTCCTGGGAGTTGAAAGAGGACATATGACAAGGACAGGACATAAGTATACCATGGATGGGACATAGACGGGACTAGAGTATCCCGCTACAGACAGGACATAAAGACATAGACAGGACAAGGTCCCTGAGCCAACAGTACAACCTTGCACTGAATGACCTGAGACACCAGTCAGCAACAGAAGGGGTGAGGACAGGACAACAGCCAGAATACAGAGACATCTGACATACCACGATTATTACGGACCACACAGGGTCACACTCCACGTGACCACATGACTGAGGGCTAGAGAGATCAGACAGGACCGTGATAGAGGAAGGATGCGTGTGGCTTAGCGAGCGAATGTACTGATTGCCGACATGAAAGCTTGCCGCTACTGAGCGAATGAGGCAGTGATTTGCTGATGCGCTGTGTGTGAGACAAAACGACGTTACAAAAGAGTGAATGCCTTTTGCGGCTGAGTATTTGATTGTATTTATAATGTATCATATTGATAGAATGTATTCAGTGTGCTAACGCTAATGTTGAAGTGTAGCTGGAATTCAACTAGTCATAGTCAGGACAAGAAAGAATACAGACCTAACTGGTTCTGGTGGTAGTGTGAGGAGGCAAGTCATGACCACCCACACCTATCAGTGTGACACAGAATGATAATGATACACTACCGGCACAGAATGATAATGATACACTACCGGCACAGAATGATAATGATACCCTACAGGCACAGAATGACAATGATACCCTACAGGCACAGAATGATAATGATACCCTACAGGCACAGAATGATAATGATACCCTACAGGCACAGAATGATAATGATACCCTACTGGCACAGAATGATAATGATACCCTACAGGCACACAATGATAATGATACCCTACAGGCACACAATGATAATGATACCCTACAGGCACACAATGATAATGATACCCTACAGGCACAGAATGATAATGATACCCTACTGGCACAGAATGATAATGATACCCTACAGGCACACAATGATAATGATACCCTACAGGCACACAATGATAATGATACCCTACAGGCACACAATGATAATGATACCCTACTGGCACAGAATGATAATGATACCCTACAGGCACACAATGATAATGATACCCCACCAGCACAGAATGATAATGATACCCTACAGGCACAGAATGATAATGATACCCTACAGGTACACAATGATAATGATACCCTACAGGCACAGAATGATAATGATACCCTACTGGCACAGAATGATAATGATACCCTACAGGCACACAATGATAATGATACCCTACCGGCACAGAATGATAATGATACCCTACAGGCACAGAATGATAATGATACCCTACATGCACACAATAATGATACCCTACAGGCACAGAATGATAATGATACCATACAGGCACACAATGATAATGATACCCTATCGGCACAGAATGATAATGATACCCTACAGGCACAGAATGATAATGATACCCTACAGGCACAGAATGATAATGATACCCTACAGGCAAAGAATGATAATGATACCCTACCGGCACAGAATGATAATGATACCCTATCGGCACAGAATGATAATGATACCCTACCGGCACAGAATGATAATGATACCCTACTGGCACAGAATGATAATGATACCCTACAGGCACAGAATGATAATGATACCCTACAGGCACAGAATGATAATGATACCCTACCGGCACAGAATGATAATGATACCCTATCGGCACAGAATGATAATGATACCCTACTGGCACAGAATGATAATGATACCCTACCAGCACAGAATGATAATGATACCCTACCCTACCAAAACTTTTGTCTGAAGCAGTTTCCTGCTGTGGATCTGTGATCTGATAGGACCAACACTTGTTGTAGGCCTGGATGCCTGGAGGAATAAGCGGCCACTTAAGAGACTTCACTTAAGAAACAATGAACATATGCATCAAACTCTGACCACGCTAATGACATCAGCACAGCTGTCAATCAACTATGCTAACTTTGTCAGCTGGTGATACAAGACTGATGCCTACACGGATCGGTTGTCCCAACAGTATGTGGTCTGTAGAGAAACAAATCGACTAGTTGTTTTAAGTTTCTAATAGACGTATAAAAGAACAGTCGAAATAGTATTTTGCATTGTTGAATACAATATGAGTTGTTGGATGTAGGAGTTAATGAATTGTTCAGTGTTTGGTTGATGTTGTTGGTGGTAGAGAATGAATCGGACTGAATTGAGACATTGTTGAATACAATATGAGTTGTTGGATGTAGGAGTTAATGAATTGTTCAGTGTTGTTTGGCTTATGTTGTTGGTGGTAGAGAATGAATCGGACTGAATTGAGACATTGTTGACAAACAGGTGGTGAAGTACTGGCCTGAGAAAGGCAAGTCCAATTTTCTGGTGTGGCGATATCTTCTGCGGCGTGACGACCCAGTGCCAGCGCCTTGGACCAAGGAAGGCAAGAAGCGAATCATGGATCTAGGCTTGACAATTCAGGTAATTTATGTTTTTTTTCCCTCCCCCCCCCCCCTTTTTTTTTTTGCACTCTCTCGCTTTGAACTCAAACGTAGCTCGGCAACAGCACACTGGATGTTTAAGAACAAGTGTTCTTATCCATTCAGCCATGCTGACCTACTTTTTTTCTGTTAAAAAAAGGGAGTTAAAAGGCAAGAGCATTGCCTTCACTGCTCTGGGGCTTTATCCTATGTAGCTCAGTCTCTCTCTCTCTCTCTCTCTCTCTCTCTCTCTCTCTCTCTCTCTCTCTCTCTCTCTCTCTCTCTCTCTCTCTCTCTCTCTCTCTCTCTCTCTCTCTCTCTCTCTCTCTCTCTCTCTCTCTGCCTCTCTTTGCAGACAGCCGATTGATTGTCTGCCAAAACTTATTTTTACAAAATTGTGGACATTGGCAGTGACTCGATGCACTGCCTGCATGCAACACTTGCCTCAACATTCTGCAGGATGCTCAGTAAATCACTGAGAATGCCAGCATAGGGGTATAGTGTGTTGTCATTTCAACTACAGTTTATGTTTCAGCGGGAGTCCACAACAACAACCTAGGTAGTCTTACTCATGTACATTGTCTCCTGTTGATCTCCTTCCTCAACTAAACATTCTTATCTCACATTTCTGTTAATATACTCAAGACACATAGCAACTATGAAAGACAACTAAACTTCATTAATTCCATGAGATCTGTCCAACTCCACATTTTTCATTGACAGGTTTCACCACTAATTGGTCTTATCCCCTCCTATACCTCGAATCTATCACCCAGATTTCTCGAGACGCAGATCTCATCTTTTTAAAATTTTTTTATTACATTGCCTGTTATTAAAATTTAAACTAAATGTCCTGAAAGGTCACTCTTCCTCAATGCTTAAACTGAATTATTGCTTATAACGGGTGGGGAACTTTTCCCTGCCAGGGGTAGTTTGCGAGCCATAAAAAAAAGCATATGTATCTGCCCCCATTATGTGTCTTGTCTATCCTGTAATGGACGTTCCTTGCTGGTCCCTCAGAATGTATGTTATTATTATGTTTTAATTAATATAAATTTATGTTGCTATGAAGAAAAAGCTCCTAAATTTATAACATTTTGAATCCTGTTTGCTATTGATTGCCGTGCAGGGTCAGACTAAATGAATTTACAGGCCTTGTGTGGCCCGCACTGGACATTCCCTACACCTGGATTATAATCTTTTTGAATTGTTTCATCCATACACCTGCAGGTTATACGTGTAACACAGCGTTAACCACACATTCACCCTCAGGAACACACTGACCCAGACAATCAAACCTGAATCCAAACATGTTCCTCACAGACTGCATCTCATTAAGCAAACCGTTCATGACAACCCTGTTTCGTATAATTACTAGAACGGTAATGCTAATCTTTCTGTCGTCTATTTCTGATGGTCGTCAATCCTATGATAACTGATAATCTTTCGTCACATGTTTATTAACCCCCTTTCCATGGAGTATTGGTTTGGCATTTGAAGTCTTCTAAATAATTATGTTATGAACGGGGCAGCGGGCCACCGTTGGGTATCGTGCGTCAGATGTATTATCTGGCTATTGGTTTTCTTGTGTCAGATGTACTATTTGCCTTTTTTATATTTATAATTGACGCTTACCACATAGATCATTATTATTTGAACAGACCAATAGTCATAGATGTAAAATTATTACATGAGTTTGGGAGGACTAGGCAGTGATCACTGATCTCTTCACCTTGTATAGTTGTGAACTAACATGCATCTCTCTCTCTCTCTCTCTCTCTCTCTCTCTCTCTCTCTCTCTCTCTCTCTCTCTCTCTCTCTCTCTCTCTCTCTCTTTCTCTCTCTCTCTCTCTCTCTCTCTCTCTCTCTCTCTCTATGTGTGTGTTTTTTTTTTGTTTTTTTTTACACATGCACACACAGAAAGATGCATTAACAAATGACCTCTTTGTGACAGTATCCGCATGTACTTCTAGACGAGTCCATCTGTTTCACCCTTTATTCCAGTATCCTGATGGTTATCTAGAAAGTCAGCAGGAGAAAGAAAAAGAGAAGGAAAAAGACAAGGGCGATGAAGAGGAGCCTACTCCTGGGAAAAAGAGTCGAAAACGCAAATCAGAGGGTGGGTTGATTATAATATTCTTTTTCATTTGTCCACTGTTTGTAAAAAAAATGTGTGCCATGTATCTTTATATAAGGTTTGATATATTTCGGCCTTTCAGCTGACACATCTGACTTCTTCCTAGCATTTGGTGACTGGGTTAGTCTTCCTGGGTAGTTTTGAAAACATTGCACTCATGATGGTGTTGTTACCTGTCCATTTGATCTACAGTGGGAATTGCCCCAACAAGTCCACCCAGAACAGCTGCATGAATGCCTGTTTAGAATATATAGATGTGTATATGTTCAGCCTTGTCTTTAGTTATTGAGTGACAATTGAGTCTCTTATGCCATAGCTATAACATATAGATGTTTATATGTTCAGCCTTCTTAAGTTGTTGAGTGACAATTGAGTCTTGCATGCTAGTAACAAACTCACAACTTTGCATGGTTTGTAGTTACTCATTAGTTCTGGCATTTTTGAACTATTTGTGATCTCTTGGCAATTTTACGTTCAGTGGTTTGCTATTGCTTTCTAACGACCAGCACTCATACCATTTTCAGTCTGCTGCCAAATTGCCTGCAGCTGTGTTTCAAACATGGGGGGGGGGGGGGGGGGTTGTGTGTGTTTAGGGTTTCCAGGATGGAATTAAGATTATTTCAAGATCTCATTAATACAAGAGCTGATTACTTTATATTGTTTTACCCTCCATACTTTACGGTTCCGTGCTTCTCGCCCTTCTGAAATTCATTTTGTAACATAAGTAGACCTGCAAATCACATTTTATCTAGGCATCTAGACTTGTTCTAGTATATGTTATTAAATTTAGCTTTCATGTGTACATATATTATGTAGGGGTGGGGAATTTATAGGGGGGAAATGACATTCTGAACATATGGTGAAGGGTTGCATGAGCCAAAAAATGTTGAGAACCACTGGATTAGAGGATACAAGTACATACTTAAAGATGGAGTGTTAATATGTTGTTCTTCGTTAACCATTACACGAGATATAAGCTACATACTCACGTAGGGCTATGGAGTGCTATGATGTTCTTCATTAAGCATTAGATTAGAAGACAGAACAACATATTTAAGGATGGAGTGCTGTGATTTGATTAATTAGTTGATTCTTCATGAATCAATAGTCTAGTCAACATAGTGTAGCTTGGAGTGTTATGTTTCTGTTCTTCATTACACTATGAATTAAGTTTTTTGTTTATGCATATTTTGTCCAGCTGAAGTTCCAGCTTCAAAAAGGAAATCAGTTTCAAAAGCTTCAGAGAAAGAGAAGGCATCACCAAAAGTGGTCAAGTACTCGCTGGAAGCTGGCAGCAAAAAGCTGATATCTGAAGATAAAATCAACAAGAAACTCTGGAATGAGGCTCTCACATATGTGGGTGAAGGGTCAAAGGTAAATTCTAGTGAGTCTTTGTTAATGTTTTGTTTGCTAACAATAAACTAAGTAACAATTAGTTCACATTATTTGGAAAGAAAACATGTCACATGAAATTAGAATTTCCTGTTGTAACTATATTTGTCTTGTTTCTTGATCTACCATAGCTCTTGATGGAAGGAAGTGATCTGTCCACTCCTTGTTTAGAGTTGTCCACATAGTTTAAGTGTTAGCTGTGGTAGAGATTATCTGTACTTAACAAAATGTATGTATGGAATGTTTAGTTTGTCACTCTCATCATCATCATCATCATCATCACCATGTGTGCCAGTTAAAGGTAGCCTATGCTAGGCATGGTGTGAAAGAGAACAGATCCTTTTGATGTGAATAGAGTGCCTACAATCAGCAATTTGTGATAATCAAGTCTGCCACTTGTAGAATATGAGCAAGCAGAATTAGGAACATTGTGTTTGACATGATGCCCAAACTAGGTACAATGGAACACCTTACTCCACTACTGCTGCCCTATTTGTCCATATTTTAATTAAGAAAATTTCACTGTTACTACTTTAGAAACAAAATGTATTTCATACAGGTAACGCTCAGGCCAAGACAAACACAATTATGGTCGTGTCAGCAGATATGGGATAAGGAAATTATTTGAAGATCATGCAAGGCAAGAGTGGCAGAGAAATATTGAGAATGATGTATAAGGAAAGCTTAAACAGCTGGACAACATAATTATACAGCAGTATCAAGTTCATTTAAAATATCAGAGGATAGAGTGTGCCGAGTCATCACCAATGTGTGCTCCAGAGAAAGCATCTGAAGAAAACTAATGTATGTGTGTCACACCGACAGGGAAATCTCCACATGCATTTCTGGAGTTTATGCTTATGGGCAGTCACAAAGTGACATTTATGGTGTTTACAAATCTTCACAAGTTTTCTGCAGGTTAACCTCAAAACTATGTGTACTTTACTCACCTCAGATGTTTGACTTGTTTACACCCACTTACACTGAACATTTCTTCCTATTTTTGTTTCTATCTCCTACCTTTATGTGGTCTTTAAAGCATAAGTACACATGTTGTTACTACTGTTGTGCTTCTATTTACCAACTTTTGATCTTTTTCTTCTTTCTAAAATACTAACCCTCCCTTAGTGTTGAGTGACATGTGTTGAAAAAAATTACTTGCAGGTGTTCCATGATAAAGTGGAGGAGCTATTCCTGTGTATTTGCTGCCAGGATCTGGTGTGCAAACCCATTACCCTGACGTGTGCACACAACATCTGTAAGGTGAGCTGATAGGTCACAAATAAAAGAGCTTCTTTTGTATTTATATTCTCAGTTCACAGGCTCATTTAAAAAGATAAATTCTCACCTCACCGATGCCATAGCACTCCAGACATACCCATATGTGCTCTGCCTCCCTCAGGAGGTGTTGAGTATGGAAACGTATAGTTTCAATGGCCAGTCGGTTGTATATGCCACTGCTTCATCCTCTACCATGATCTGTTAGTGCCGAATTGAATTACTATTTTCAGAACATATTTGGAAAACTCCAATATATATATCTCATCTCATCACGTGTTCCTCTTGTACCTTGCGGTGTCAGGTGAAGTATAAACAACGGGAAAGTGCCCGTATCGATATTCCCATGGACTTATTTCCTGTGTCCATCGTTTACGTGGTCAGCCTCTTCCTCTGCTTCCCTCTGGTCTGTACATCATGGCTTGTTGTGGTATACTGTTAGTTGGTAACCTACTTGCATGGCCAAACCATTTGACTTGCTGCCTTCTAATAAAATCTAGCACAGCTATAACTCCCACTTTAGTCCTGATCTCTTCATTTCTGATCTTATCTCTCCTTGATACATTGAGTATTCTTCTCAGGAATCTCATTTCTATTGTTGTGATTTTTCTTTTCTCTTTTTCTGTCATTGTCCAGGTTTGGCATTGGCAACATAGAGTTGGTAGGAAGATTGTGTTGTAAAGTGCTTTCTTAGTAGTTATTGATACATGTTTGTTCTTTAGTGTTGGTGCCATTTGTTCAATGAGTTGGTTTGCCTTATTGCACCTATTTTCAATCTCGTCTTCTGATTTGCCATTTGATGATATTATAGTTCCTAGGTACTTGAGTACTTGTTTCAAGGGATATTCGTTTAGGTGAATCGTTGTTGCGTTTTCTTCTTTAGTTTCAGTCATTACCTCTGTTTTACTTGTGCTAATTTCCATGTTATGTTCCCTACACATATCATTTAGACTATTCATGTGGTCTTGTAATTCAGCTTCTGATTTTGCTATTAGTGTTAGGTCGTCCACAAACAGGAGTTCTCCAATGGTTAGATTTGCAGATGGTTCCTCTTCTGTGTTCTCGTCATGCGGTGTTCTTGCTGTCTTTGTACGTGAGTGGGTGGATGTGTGTGAGAGATGAGTGTATGGGTGTGGGGATATGTGTGTGTGGGGGAGAAGATGTGTGTGAGCGGCAGATGTGTGTGGGTGGAAGGTGTGTGTTTTTAGATGAGGAATGTGTTGGTGGGTGGGGATGTGTGAGTATGGGTGGTGAGATGTGTAGTTAAGGGATGTGTGATTTGAGATCGGGGGGGAGGGGGGGCTTGTTGGCGAGTGGGTGGGTGGAGGATGTGTGTAAGGGGGGGGGGGGGGGGGGTTGTGTGGGTGGGTGCGGGATATGTGAGTTGGTGGGAATATGTGTGTGGGTATTGGATATGTGGTTGGAGGATGTGTTTGGCTGAGTGGTTGGGGTGTGTGGGTGGGTGGTGGAGGATATGTGGGTGGGTAAGTGTTGGTAGGTTATGGGATGGGTGGGGGATGTGTGAAGGTGGGGGGATGTATGGGTGGCTGATGGATGGGTGGATGCATGCATGTGTGCCTGGGTTTGTGTGTGGGTGGGGAGATATGTGTGTGGGTTGGGGGATGGATGGGGGAATGTATGTGTGTGGTTGGGTGGTGGATGTGTGTGTGGGGGACATGTGGATGGATACGGGGTGGGTGGGGTATTTGTCTCATAACATGGTAACGTGCATTATTTATGTTTACAACATTCATTTCACAATGTTTTTTTCCCCTTATGTGAATGCACTACGCATTGATGAACGAAAGATGAGTGATTGGAAGGGCTGAATGTAAGACGGGCCTGCATGCCCAATTTGCTACCCTTTGAAAATAAAGCTGTTTGGCTGGTGTCTTTACATATGTTGTCTATATATGTTATGAACAAGAGAGGGAACAGGACACAACCTTGTCGTACTCCAGATCTTATGGTGGAGGTTCTGAGTGTCCTCCAGTTGCTCTCACTATGCAGTTGCTCTCACTATGCATTCACTGTTGTTGTATAAACTTCTACATAGGTTTGTTATATGTGTACTCACGCCATATTGTTTAAGGATTTCCCACAGCTTGTTTCTGTCTACTTTATCAAATGCCTTTTCTTGGTCGACAAAGTCTAAGGAGAGTGTTTCATTTAATTTGATTGATTTCTGTTTAAGTTGTCTAAGAGCAAAAATGGCATCTGTGCATCCTTGTTTTTCCTAAATCCAAGTTGTTTCGCTTAGCTGGGGTTCTATAGTAGTTCGTGATCTTTTCTCAAGAATTTTGCAAAATATTTTCCCAGTATGACTCAACAGTGAAATGCCTCTGTATTGTGTGCAGTCTCTTTTGCTGCCTTTGTTTTTCCAAATTGGGATAATTATGGCGTTTCCCCAGTCTCGTGGTGTCTGTTGTTCTACCCAAACATGGTTGAATAGTCTATGTAGTCATGCTGTTCCTACTTCTCTTGCTGCTTTAATTAGTTCATTTAGTATTTCATCTTGTCCTGGTGATTTGTTCAATGGGGCTAATCTACGGCTTCTATAATTTCTTCTTTCAGTATGTCTGATTCTAGTTCTTCAGTGGCATCCGTGTCGGTTTCTTGAATTCCTGTGACATCTGATGGGATATTGAGAAGATGTTCGAAGTACTGTTTCCATCTTATTAGGATTTGTTTTTGTTCACTTATCGGTTCTCCATTTTCGCTGTTAATTATTTCAATTGGGTCAAAGGATTCTCCTCTGATTCTCGTTGCACTTATCTTTTTGTAGAAGTTTCTAGTTGCCTCCTTGTAGTTTTTATTTAAGGTTTCTCCATACTCCTCCCAGTCTTTTTGTTTTTCTCTCTTTACTTTTCTATTCACATGTCTTCTAGCTATTCTATATTCTATGTAATCGCATTCCTGTTTGCTATTCGACAACTTTTTATATTTAAATAGGTAGTTTCGGAAGGTGAGCTTAGTAGACTAACTGAATGGTGAGAAATTGAAACAGCTGTCTCTGCTCTAGATCCGTTGCAGCCGACCTTCACTTAATGATGGCAGCTTATCATATCTGGTGTCACTATAGACGGTATCATTATGATGGTTGTTTCATGTCTAATGAAGAGTCCATCAGCGTGGTGCATATGTTCTTTTCTGAAACCGACTGATAATAACCCATAGCCCTTGATAACTCAGTGTTCAGGATTGAAAAGAGCTTACAACAGCAAGATGAATGCACATTGAAAATCATGCCTGCAGTAGCAAATTTTTTGGACATGTTATGAGAAGAAATGGATTGGAGGACTTGGTGACAACTGGCAAGATCGAAGGGAAAAGACTGAGAGGAAAATACTGGATGGCTTGGCCACATGGCATGGATGAGACAGGAACACTGAGCTGATCCATGACTCTGGTGATTGAGTGAAATGGCGAGTCATGACCGCCCACGCTTTCCGGCATGGCACATGATTGATTGATTGATTGATTGAGTAGCAACTACCAATAATATTCAGTGGCATTTGTGAAATCACCAGGAATAAAAGCCGTGGTCTTGTCTAAAACTGATGACAGACGAGAACTGTTCAGCTACACTGTCTTAATTATCGTGCTGCCACCAGCATTAGCAGCAAGCATTACATGTCAGTGGAAGAACTATCACTAGGTACCAATCTTAACTCAAGCCACTGGTCAGCCATTTTTCTTACATTAGAGCTTGACAGGCCGTGTCTGTCATCAGTTTCCTAAACACACAGATGATGTGGAACTAAAGTGAAAACTTCAAATGTGTGGAATTAATGAAAACTACAAATAATGTGTGGAACTAAAGTGAAAACTACAATTGATATGTGGAACTTAAGTGAAAACTTCAAATGATGTGTGGAATTAAAATGAAAACTACAAATAATGTGTGGAACTAAAGTGAAAACTACAAATTATATGTGGAACTAAAGTGAAAACTACAATTGGTATGGGATGCTAAAGTGAAAACTAAACATGACATGGGGAACTAAAGTGAAAACTACAAATGATGTGGGGAACTAAAGTGAAAACTACAAATGATATGTGGAACTAAAGTGAAAACTACAATTGGTATGGGATGCTAAAGTGAAAACTACAATTGATATGTGGAACTTAAGTGAAAACTTCAAATGATGTGTGGAATTAAAATGAAAACTACAAATAATGTGTGGAACTAAAGTGAAAACTACAAATTATATGTGGAACTAAAGTGAAAACTACAATTGGTATGGGATGCTAAAGTGAAAACTAAACATGACATGGGGAACTAAAGTGAAAACTACAAATGATGTGGGGAACTAAAATTAATGCATCAACCTTCATGGATATTATGTCGAGAAATAAGGAGAGATGTAAGTATGATCAAAATGGTTTCCAGGTTTGCATCTCATTTTTTTTTTAAAGATACTATTTTGTGATTAACTTACTGACTTACCCTTCTAGGTGCTGTTTTGAATATGAAATTTGTGTGTAATACATCCAACACATTGGGACAATGAAATCATGTCTCATCTTCAGATGTTCATAATATAGTAGCCTTGTGTTTCTGTGCGTTTGTCATTTGACTTATGTTTGGTTAATATACATTTCTGAAACCTATCAGACTATTTCAGTGGTTAGATAAAAATTATGTCCATACATCCACTGTTGTGAGTTCAATTAGTTGATGGACCTGTCAAATAAAAACACCTTTTTAGGGGTGTCCACTGAAGTGCACTGGTTCCTTAAGTGAAGAAGTGTCATTTGGTGGTAGTGATTTCAAATGCCATTGTGGTTGCCACAGGTTTTGACTTTTGTATTGTCCATTGTGTCCACTAATTTCTACTTCTGTCCTCTAGTTATGTGTGTGACAGTCACTACCTGTGAGTGTCTGTCTCAAGTCTTGAACTTGCTGATTGCTAGTGCTGTGTGCTAAAGTCCTCTAGTTATGTGTGTGACAGTCACTATCTGTGAGTGTATGTCTCATGTCTTGAACTTGCTGATTGCTAGTGGTGTGTGCTAAAGTCTGAACATATCTGTTGATACAGGCATGCCTACAGAGGTCATTCAAAGCTGAAGTCTACTCATGTCCTGCATGCCGTGCTGAACTGGACAAGAACATGTCCATGGAACCCAACAAGAGCCTCACACAGATCCTCAACAGCCTCTTCCCTGGCTACGAGGCTGGTCGATGAGATGTGATCAAACTGGAGGATTATCTGTCTGTAAATACTTAACCAGCGACTCCTCACGCCTGCCTAGCAATCAAAAACTCTGCAGCAATTAATTTTAGAATGTGTTTGAAGTGTCTTATTTTATTTCTTCTGTCATTAAACAGTGGATTTGTACCCTGAGTTCTTCATCACTAACAGCTGAAGCAAAGATGTGTTTTCTTGAGGATGCAGATGTCTACACTCCAGAGTGCCAACTATGCACACACCCACACAAGACTCTTGACAATTGCTCTTCCCATGCCGAGCACTGGGTGAGATTACAAACGTGTCTTCCTCAAAAGCCAAACAGAATACCTCAGTGAAGCAGCTTGAATTCTTGCACATACCTCAATGAAGCAGCTTGTGAATTCTTGCAAATACCTCAGTGAAGCAGCTCGTGAATTCTTGCAAATACCTCAACCAGGCACTGGAAGCCCAAGCATTGCTGGGTTGTCATCAGCAAGGATGCATATATTCACATTCCATAATCAACTCTTTCTGTGGCTGACTGATGATTCTGTTGGAAGCTATGAAACATATACTGCTGGTTCATTTTATTACATTTTTATTTTATAATTGAGGCGCCTGACAGTATTAGGTACCAGATGCTGGATATCCCCTGCCCTGTCAGAATAGCAAGTATGTGAAGTGCAGGTTATAGTGAATGTGTGTCCATAGCAGTTTTATTGCCTTTAAAATATTGAGTGTCCGATTCCATGAAGTTAGTAGTTTGCCATTGCTGTCTGCACAAGAATTCAACATTTAAGCCACACTGAGCAGTGTGGGGGATGAACACACTATCCTGCCAACAGCACACAAGTACGGCTTTATTGGCAACTGGTAGGGCAGTGGATAGCATGCTTGCCTGCCAGTTCTGTAGTCATGTGTTCAATTCCCGATTTAGATAGGGATGTTAACTTAGCTACCAGGTGATCTGATCCCACATCTCAGTGTCTGGAAGTGGCTCCTGTACTGAATGATTGTTCCATGTCTGGGGTGATCTGATCTCACATTTGGCTTCTGATGTCACCTGAAAGTGTGGAACCTCCCATAGCACATGGGATGGTAGGTCTTCGCACATATACTCGGTCACTGCACACAGTGAGGTCACAATCTCGCTGCCTGTAGCACAATCTTAGATTTTGCAATAAAAGCATGTAACAGCCTTGCCCATCATACTCAATGTGTGTGTTGTGTCGTGAATGCTTCACGTGTCATTGATGACAAAACTGTCATTGATGTGGAGAAAACTGAACTGATTGATGTACACCAGTGTTATGTCAATGATGTGTACCTGATGATGGTGATGTCCTCTGCTATGTCACTTTGTCCACAATACTATCATTCCTGTGTTTAGTTTGCTGAGGTTTTTGTTGTCCTTTTGGGCTACTGAGAACTAGACACTTGTTTGATCTGGTATGGGTTTTGTTGAGATCAATGAGTGGCACTAAAATGAATTTAACATGTGATTAAAGGAATCAACAAACACAAGACCAAAAAAGACATACAGAATGGAATATTTTCATTGATAACTGAAATTTCACTTCCAATTCCTGGCAGCAGTATTTGGTTTTTTGGCACTTGCTCGCTTTGTACTCAAGCATAGTCCATACACACTACTTCTAGCAGTGCGGGGCTGAACTTTGTATGTGGTTTAGCTTTCCCTATTACCAGAGTCCCTTGTCCTCGGGTGAACCTACTCTGACTTCAGAGTTACTTGTAATTTACGCCCCCAAGTCAAGGACAAGAAGTCAACATTTTAATTCAACTGACCATGCTACCTCAGCATCAGCACACAGGATGTTTAAGAACGAATGTACTTATTCATTCAGCCGAGCTGACCGCTATGGTAGCAGTCACCCAAGAGTGATGATGATGATGTACCTCATTGGCTGGCAATACTAGTTTGTTAGTTTAAAACTAAGTCATGGGCCTTTGTTAATTAATTGAGGTGTTCTGGGAATGTGGTGCTTGCCCCATAGAGTCCACTTGACACAGGGTGGGTGGTGTGGTCAGGACATTCCCTGGCACCTAGTTTAGGTAGGATCAGTTGGGAAGCCTGTGTCCATTTATTTTAACAACACTGCCTTAATGGAGTTTTGAACACATATCCACCGGAGTAGCAGGCAAGTGCGCCTCCACTGGGCTGATGGAATGCAAGCTTTTTTTTGTGTTCAAGTGTATTTCAGGTGGTTTTAACCTTGTGATGTAAATAGCCTGCCAGGAAATCTCTTACAGGGAGAATCCCAGTTGTGTGGTCTTTCCTTGACATGTCTATCACCGGATTTCTCCCCCGCCACAGCCTTATCATTGCATATGGCAGACTCAACAGCCAAACTGCTCACGTGCATTCTCATCTTTTAATGCCAATATTACCTCTGTTATTATTGACTTGTTATCTTCACTACCATTGCAGGCATCTCCATGTTTATATAATTCATTGTCGTATGTTGGTATGGGTAACTAGTTTTGTTTTTTGGCTGACATCTTTCATGTGATTACCAGAGGTACTCATGGTAGTGTTTCTCTTTGGTGCCAAACCACGTTTCCACCCAAAGCACGTGATAGTACAGTGCCAATGCTTCACAGAATACTATTGGCAGTTTGCTGTCTTGACAGATGATAGCAACCCATGGTGTGGACCAGGGATGGAGTTATGCCTCACATAGCTCGAAGCCTGGGCTGAATTGTAGAGACCATGTGTTGCCCATGTAGCATGATCCCTCTCTCGGTCTGCCTAGTTTACTCTGGAGGAAAGGTAACACCAATACATCTGGAACAAGACAAGGATCAGCAAAGCAATGCTCTGTATGCCTGTTGGAGTTTTGATACTAGACCAATTGTTAAGACTTAGGGCCTGGTCTGCCCTGCCATGACATTTAGTCTTTGGGTTGTATTTCCTAGATATGGCTTGTGCCCTCCCATTTGTGCTCCTCCGCCCAAACTCGTTGGCACAATGTAGCTTGGGTTTGGTAAGCACCACCAAACATTCAGTACTAATAGAAAGCAGGTGGTACCGTGACTCGGTCATATCTAAGACCTGACAGAAATACTTGTGTGCTAATTCTGTGCTTGTGCAACATGGGGCATGTGTAATGATGAAAGTGACACCTGGAGCAGTGACATGGCTGTTGGGGTAACACTGAGATCAGGACTTGTAGAGCTGGGAATCATTTCTGATACTGGATGGTACAAAAGCATGTGTAGTGTGTACACACCTGGTGTGTGCTGTGGGATACTAGTCCGCATGTGCTTCGGTACATGATGAGAGGAACTGTGATTCAGGATCCTCGCCGGTGCTACGGAGTTCGTGCACTGAGCCGAGTTTCTCCAGACTCAGGTTTCAGTTAGGAGGAGAACGGAGCACTTATGGGTTACACCCGTGTGTCGTGATGTTGATTCATCGACTAAACTAAACTGAGAGGAACGGTGAAAGTATACTTTGCAATTTCTAGCTTTGGCATAGTTATTTTACACCAGATTCATGTCTAGTTTAGGAATAATTAACATGTACTAGATTAATTTGTAGCTTAGGCATAGTTAGCTTATACCAGATTAATTTCTGGCTTGGGCCAAGTTAATTTACACCAGATTAATTTCTAGCTTGGGAATAGTTTGTAAAAGTAAACCGTCCTTGTCCACGTCTTGGGATGTCTCGCTCTTTCTATCATTCTCATCCATACAGATCAGGTCACACACTTTCTGACATTCTCACCCACACAGAAGATCAGGTCACACACTTTCTGACATTCTCACCCACACAGAAGTTGAGGTCACACACTTTCTGACATTCTCACCCACACGGAAGATCAGGTCACACACTTTCTGACATTCTCACCCACACGGAAGATCAGGTCACACACTTTCAGACATTCTTACCCACATAGAAGATCAGGTCACACACTTTCTGACATTCTCACCCACACAGAAGTCGAGGTCACACACTTTCTGACATTCTCACCCACAGAAGATCAGGTCACACACTTTCTGACATTCTCACCCATACAGAAGATCAGGTCACACACTTTCTGGCATTCTCACCTACACAGAAGATCAGGTCACACACTTTCTGACATTCTCACCCACACAGAAGTTGAGGTCACACACTTTCTGACATTCTCACCCACAGAAGATCAGGTCACACACTTTCTGACATTCTCACCCATACAGAAGATCAGGTCACACACTTTCTGACATTCTCACCCACACAGAAGATCAGGTCACACACTTTCTGACATTCTCACCCACACAGAAGATCAGGTCACACACTTTCTGACATTCTCACCCACTCAGATCAGGTCACACACTTTCTGACATTCTCACCCACTCAGATCAGGTCACACACTTTCTGACATTCTCACCCACTCAGATCAGGTCACACACTTTCTGACATTCTCACCCACTCAGATCAGGTCACACACTTTCTGACATTCTCACCCACTCAGATCAGGTCACACACTTTCTGTGTGCAGGTTATTGTTCATGTGATATTTATGATTTTCAAGCCATTATTGTCAAAGAATCTTTGAATATGACAATTTTCTCTATTTCTGTCACATCGTTCATCTGATGTCACTGTGTAGCCTAGATGTTGAAAATGATTACCCCTTTTATACATTGTTATGCCTGTATTATGTATAAAGCATATTGGACTGAGACTTCCTGGAAACTACTATGCTTTGATTTTGCTAAGTGTTAATAATCCCTTCTCACTCCTCTCCACCACTCTAGAACAGAAAGAGATAATGTGCACCACCTTGTCTAGACCAGGGGGAGAGAGAGATATGTACACCCACCAAGCACATCATATGTCAATGCACTACTGACAAAAGTCAAACTACCTTGAGACATTGAAAATACCTGACTGTTGTTGCATTTTGCTACGGCCTCTGTTGTGCACGCTTTTGAATTTTATCAACTCTATTTTTAAAAGTATTGTTTAAAGTGTCGCTGCTGTAATTATATAATGAAGGAAAAGACAATTCTTTATTGTGTGTGTATATTAGTTGATTGTAGTGTCCAGATTTTTTTGGGTCGGTTGACTTGAAACTGACAGGCAGCTTTTGTAGATTATTTTTAAATGTGTTATTGTTGTTGTTAGGTAACTTTGTCATTTTATTCAATTATGCTGTACAGGCTCAGGATCTATTATCTAACCTTCGCTAATGATAAATCTTATGCTCGCTTCATTACGTTCATTCATGATGCCACGACCTTCATTTATAGCACTATAAACAATGTCCTGACTCCTTGTATGACAATTTGTTCATTAATGATACATTCATTTATAACGCCCATTAATTGTGTCATGGACTTCATTTTAAGGCAGTTTTATTAATGTTGGTCATCTTTTCTAGTTGGGTTCATTAATGATGTCACTGTTATCATTTACAGCTGTGTATTAGTGATGTCAGCAAACATTTACAGCTGTATTTATTAATGTCACTGCCATCATTTATAGATGTTTTCAATAATGATGTCACTGCCATTGTTTATAGCCATGTTAATTAATGATGCTATCATCATCATTTTAACCATGCATCATTAATGATGCCACCGCTATGACATTGTCTATGGCCATGTTAATTAATTATGCTCCTATCATCATTTAAAATATAACCAGTTTCTGTTATGATGTCACCGCCATCATTTATAGCCATGTTCATTAATGTTGCCACTGCCATCATATATGATGCTTTCGTTAATCACTTAATTGATGACTAATTAATTCCACCTTGTCACCCTGAAATTGATTTGACTGCTGTATTTACATGTATACCTCATGATTACAATGATAGATTGCACTTACTCATGGTTTCATTGACAGGTTGATTGACTTACTCATGGTTTCATTGACAGATTGACCTATTCTTGACTTCATTGTGGTTTTGGCAGACATCTATCGTACTAGTGGTGTGTTGGTGGATACAGGATCATGGGATTCACAGCTGGCATTCATATTTTTTTTTCAATTTGCATATCCTTTACAGGACATCGCTGTCAACATCAGCATCTTTCAGCTGTTTGTTGATTTCTTGGCAAGATTACGCTCAGTAGTTTGCCATTGCTTTCTGAGCGGCCGGCTCAGTTATCCCGCAAGTCCCCAGCGGGGGTAGAACCGCTCCCAGCTCTCGCCCGCTACGAGACTGCGTGATAAACGGGATTACGGAGAGAAAGTGTTGTAACCCCTCGGCCAGAGAGACCGGCAGCGATATGACGTTAATTTGTGCAATTATTGGCGGCTACTGAACTGGTACACTGATGCCCCTGGCAGCCACTGGCCACTGATGGTCTTCATATCATTTGATTCATGAATAATGGGGGGGCCTCTGTTAATGTGCCAGCTTGCATTGTTGACATCAGGTGACGAGTGAATGTGTTCATCAGTTGTGATCTCATGGCGCTGTGCCAGCCTGCATTGCTTATATCATCAGGTGACGAGTGAATGTGTTCATCAGTTGTGATCTCACGGCGCTGTGCCAGCCTGCATTGCTGATATCATCAGGTCACGAGTGAATGTGTTCATCAGTTGTGATCTCATGGTTCTGTGGCCGCTTGCAGTCATGTTCCGTTGATTGTGTGTTTTTGTTAGCAAGACTGATCAACTTGTAAAATGGCCAGCATCTGATCTACATGTAGGCAGCCTGAATCTGCAACTGTCAGTGACAAAGGCAGCATGTCATTTATCATCATCCACTTCTTCAGCATGCGCTCAGGTCATCCTGGATAACTGCAGCAACACAAATGGCATCATGTCATATTTTGTAAAACATTGCTTCTCAAATTGGTTATGGGGGTTCTTTGTTCCATTTGATTTGTTATGGTTGTTTGGGTCAAAATTGTTTGGGAATCTTCTAAGTAATGTTCTTTGGAGAGGGGAGGGTTGATGTCTGTGCTTAAAGTGGCCAGGTTGTGGCATTAACTGAAGGTAGCAAGACATTAGTTGATTTTGTGCCTTGTAGGTAGCGAGACATGAGGATGTGAGACCTAAGGGTGGGTCTGGACAGATCCTAGTGTATGTGGTGAACTCTTTGAGGAGCATTGGTTTCCATGATAGCACATTTTAAGAGCAGCATAAACAAGCCTTAAGTTGATGAGCCAGACAGACAAAGGCATGTCAGCATTCTGGTGTATAACTGCTGAGTCATGATTTTCTTAAATTTTTTTATGAGTTGAAATTGCTTCCCATTGTTAGAATGCTCAAGAGATGAACTTTAGTGGATTGGGCAGGCATATTCTTGACCACAACATGTGGTCAATTCCTTTCCTCGTAGCTTGAGACAACTGAATCAACAACATGTGTGGTCAGCTCCCTTCCTTGTGGCATGAGATAATTTGATCAACGTCAGAATGAAATGACGATATCTTTTACCACGGTTCTCAACCAGGGGGCATTGGAGTTCTACTGTTTGTGTATAGGGTGCTGCAGTGTGTCATTGTTCTTGAGTGTGTCATTGTTGCGGGGAATGAAATTGTCAGCATGAATATAGACTATATATGCACAGAGATATGGAAACTATATGTGTTTCTGTAACTGAATGAACTCTAGCATATAAAGTCAATAAACATTTGTCAAGTCTTCTACACTCATTTTGTAACTGACCTAGGCTCATGTTGTAACTGACCTAGGCTCATGTTGTAACTGACCTAGGCTCATGTTGTAACTGACCTAGGCTCATGTTGTAACTGACCTAGGCTCATGTTGTAACTGACCTAGGCTCATGTTGTAACTGACCTAGGCTCATGTTGTAACTGACCTAGGCTCATGTTGTAACTGACCTAGGCTCATGTTGCTAATGTTATTGTTTTGTTTCTGCTTTCTCTTAAAACAATTGTGCAATGAACCTAAATGTCACAGAGAAATTCTGAGACTACCATGGGCCAGGAAGACGCCTGTGACATTCTGCAAGATGTGGAAATAGAAGCAAACTTGCTGACAGACATCAAGATGTCTGGGTCAATATGTTGGCCATATTTAAACTAACAGTTGCTGAAACTTTGTAGAAGAAGAAGCGGTCAGTATGGGCGCATTCCTAAACTTCTGGTGTGCTGGTGCCGAAGTAGTGGGTTAAACCCCTACACTGGTCAGTTGGACTAAACTGTTGAATTTTTATTGACTTGTGGACGTAAATTACAAGTACTTCAGAAGTCTGAGTGGACGAGGGATACTGGTAATAAGGAAAGCTAGCCCACACACAAAAATGTTCAGTGCAGTTGAAATAGCAGTGGTTGAATCGCTAGAAAACGAGACGTAGATTGTGAGCTTTACTAGATCCTAAGTAACAGAATGAATGTTGCAGCTAAAGCCTTTATCAGCACAGAATAAACAAACATAAACTGACACAACTACATGAACATATAAACATTACTAATCTGTATGTATCCTTGTGGCTGGATACATGTTTCACATGATCAGCATATATGATGACTATCAATGGAGTGAATGAACAGGGTGTGTGGTTATGGCGGGTAAATGGACTAAAAGTCAATAACACAAGCTGAGGGATTGGCCTAACCACACGAGGGGGAAAACCCGCTAGGGGGAAGAGAAGGCGCGCATGTGAGCCAACGGTAAAATATGGATTAGTAGTGGACTGTTAGGGGGGGGGGGGGGGGGGAGATTAATTGAAACTGTTGGACATTAAGGCAGCATGGGAAAATTAATCCAACAGGAAAATTAGATGGTTTTCTAATGTCTTACGATCACGCAAGATTTGATAGCTGTGACCTGTATGTCGGCCACGTTACAGTGGTCAGAATTGTTAAACTGTATGGACACCGTTTTCTGGGCACCACTGTTGACATCCGAGAGGTGCTGCCTAAATCGGTCATCCATGTGTGTACCTGTTTCTCCTATATATATCACAACGTGTGCAGATGATCGCATAGATAACGTTGCGGCTCATGCAAGAGAAACCTTACGGAAGAGACTTAGGAGTTTGGGTAGACTGCTGTGGACCAGCACATCACTGAGGTTACCCTGCAGGAAGACATCGCAAGTGATAGGGTTTTCCTGGAGAATGGATAGGCACCTCAAACGGATATTCGTGGCATTAATATTATGGGGATGGTTAGTGAAAGGATAGGTCTATTGTGTGGTTTCAGCCTAGATGATTTAGTCTCGACACAACTGATAGACTGGCAGCGGTAAAGAGCTGTAGACAAAACTTTCTCATGATAGCCACGTAGGCGAAAAAAAGTCAACATTTCATGGGCCTTTTGACGGAAGTCGTTATCATCCCGACAAAGCCGCCAGAGACATAGAAGTTGGAAGAAAGGAATAGAATCCTTACAAGAGGGGGGAGGTATAGAGAAGATATGCGTGCGAGTCAGTTGGTTTGTAATAAACAGTGTGTACAGACCAGCGGAACCTAAAGAGACTGTTAGATCTAAGAAATTGATGGCCAGTGAGATGGGGGAGAGTCTGATGCTGGGATGAAAGTTGGAGAAAAGGCATTGAAGTCCTGGAGTTCAGACACGGGCATGTCCGAATCACCAAAGCAATCAACGATATACCTCCCGTAAAGCTCCGGGAGCCTACCGGTATATTGACTCCATACCTGGTGCTCCAGATAGCCCATGAAAAGACAGGCATAACTCAGACTCATCTTAGTGCCCATGCCACCCGGCTAATCTGGTTGAAAAGATCCCAATTGAACTCAAATGAAATTAGGGGGGGGGGGGGGGAGGACTAACTCTGCGAGATGCAGCAATGGTTCCGTGGCTATGGTGGGGCCATGCCTTTTGTCCAATAAACATTCCAAGGTTTTAAGGCCGTCAGAGTGAGGAATAGATGTATAGAGTGAAGTCACATCTAAAGTGAAGATGTGCTGAGACAGGGATGTGAAACTGATGGAATCGAAGATAGAGATAGCGTGGTTAGTGCTTTGATATACGTATACGAAGGGAGACTAGCAACCAGTGGCTGAAATATGCTGTCTAGGAACTCTGAAATCCGTTCAGTTGGACAAGAGCAGGTCGAGACGACAGGTCTGCCCGGGTTGTCTGGCTTGTGAATCTTAGGCAGCATATAAAAGGTGGATTTTCCTAAGCAACTATTGTGAATAAACAGCGAAGTGGCAGAGCGGGGCAAAAGACCTTGCCTGATGATAGCATTCGTCACGCTCTTGACCTGGGTGTTGTGATCTTGTAGCCGTGGTCTGTAGACAGCTGCATCCTCAAGTTGCTTGTTGCCTTCCTGTATACAGATTAATTTATGGATAGTTGTTTCACATATTTTTACTGACAGCTGTTATTCTCTTGCTTGCATAGAGAGATTGCAAACTCACTCTGGCGTTTGTGGCTTGAGGCGAACAGTGATCTTCCTCTGTAGCCCTACCAGAAGGGATGTTTGTCCATCAAGAATGATGATGACCATTCATTACATCCAGTGGAGTTAAACGTATGGAGCTATGACTTCTAAGATGGCTGATAAGGCCTACTTTGGCTCGAAATGTTCTTTGACAATGTGGGCAAAGAATGCTTGAAGTTCCAGGAGGAGGATCTCCTGCAGTGGTTTTTCTGTCCAGTCTTTTCTTCACAACTCTTGCAGTCCTGGATGCTCCACAAGATACTGCACCCTTGCGTAATGATGTACGCCACGAATTTCGGTCTTTCGCAGCAGTCTCCCAAGTGTCATGATGAATTCCAAAAGCTTTTAGTGAGATCTTCAGGGTGTCTTTAAAGCGTTTCCTCTGGGCGTTTACCACAACGCAACTCGCCATAAACAATTCGTTTAGGGAGCCCTTTTTTGCGCTCGCTCGCTTTGAACTCAAGCGTAGTCCATACACACTATTTATAGCAATGATGGACTGAATTAATCTTCAATAGTTTCCTAAGGCAGACTGTGTGGAAGTGGTTTAATTTCCTAGCGTGTCGCTGATAAACAGTCCAGGTTTCACAAGCATATAGCAGTGTGGATAATACAACTGCTTTGTAGACTTTTAGCTTTGTTTGCAGTCTTATTCCATTTCTGTCCCATACATTCTTGTACAGTCTGCCAAAGGCTGCACTGGCCTTGGAGATTCTTACATTCACTTCCTCATTAAATGTGGCAGTACTGTCAAGATAAGTGAATTTGAATATGTGAAATTTCCACATCACTTAGTCTATGACCATTCACTTTGATATTCGGCATGGTGTGATTAATCTCTGGAGCTGGCTGGTACATAACTAGTCTTTTCCAAGTTGATATTGAGCCCAAAGTTGGCACAGGCATATGTTGCATGTTTGCCTCTGAGTTGGCATATAGAGCACAATCATCAGCAAACAGGAGCTCTCTGACGGTGTCGCTGATAGTTTTGATTTTAGCTTTCAGCCTTCTGAGAGTGAACAACTTTCCATCCATGCGGTAGTTGATGTTTATTCCAATGTCATTGTTCTCGAAGGCATTCATCAACATAGCTGAAAAAATGAGGCCGTACAGTGTTGGTGCCAGAACACACCCTTGCATCATTCCAGGAAAGGGCTCGGACAGTTCACCATTTTCCTGTACTCTTGCCTGCATATCATAATGAAATAGCCGCACTATTTGGACAAACTTTTATGGACAGACATATTTCGCCATAATCTTCCACAATCCTTCTCTGCTGACTGTATCAAAAGCCTTGGTAAGGTCAATGAAAGGAGAATATTTCGCAGTTCTGTTCTCATATTTCTCTTGCAGCGAAAATCATGTCAACAGTTCCTAGTTCTTTTCTGAAGCCACATATGACTCTCAGGAAGAAGACCTTGGTCGAGATGGGCTGTGAGGGGATTGAGAACTATTCTGGCGAGTATCTTCCCTGCAATTGAGAGCAGGGAGATGCCTCGCTGGCTGTCACAGGAGTGGCGGTTTCCTTTACGTTTGTAAAGGTGGACTATTGACGCGTCCTTGAAATCTTGTGGCATGATCTCGTTCACCCATATGTTTGTAAAGACTTGTTGAAGCTGCTCTGTTAGGACCGGCCCACCTGCCTTGTATTTATTTCCTGAGATGGACCCTGGATTTCCACACCAATGTTGTAAATTATGTCTTTTAGGGCTCCCCACTCTGTTTCCACATCCTATTTAGCTGCAGCATTGGGCTTGAGGCGGTCATTCAGCATATTTTCAAACTACAGCTGCATTTTTTTTTGCACGTTTACCCCTTGAGGGCGCCATGGTGGTTTGATGTGTATGTTCGTTCATTAATATATGATGTTGGATGAAGAATGACTTGCGCGATGAATTGGATTAAAGTGAGGAAGAGTTGCGCAATTCGTCGACCTCACTCTCTCGCTTGAGTCCATCTGAGTCCAGTGGCAAGACAAGTCAAGACGACTGGAGACGAATACAAATGCAGTGGACGACCAGGGCGCTCTACGTGCCTTTTCGTGCTCATTACGTTCCACAACGCTTTGCAGGTAAACGCTGTCTTGCCCGTTGAATCATCAATGATTTCTTCTGCAGTTTGCCGAATTACCCCACTATTACCACCAGAAGTAGTAATACTTGTATGGACTATGCTTTAGTTTCCTCTGTGCGTTATGTGTCACTCGGACCCTAAACTCATTTCTTTATGAAACAGTTTCTTCAGATATTATGTTCAGTTGCGCCTATTGCCTCGCACATCTGCATGCCCTAGGCAGAGATTCCATGGTATGTTCGCAGCCTGCATCTTGTCCAGCCACATAACTCACTGTACCTGGAATATGCCATTTTCCACTTTCTGAAGCATCGGGTGGCTGCCATCCCAGCCTCAACTTCCATTCCCTATTAGATGTTGTAGCATTTGCCAGACTCATCTTTTACAGTGTCAGTTTGTCTTTGCAGTGAAAGCTCATCCATTCCTTTCATCCCTCACCACAAACCCATTGCATGGCCAGGTCGCGAGTTGTCTTCTATCGGCTGTTGCACGGACACTTCCATATCACAAGCTGCCCATTCCCGGCCCCCTTGGTCCAGTATAACTATAACTATGCAAAGCTGTATTTATTTATTTGCGTTCACTGGCTTTGAACTCAATCGTAGTCCATACACATGCTACTAGTAACACTGGACTGATGTTTGCGTGTGGATTAGCTTTCCCTATTACCAGTGTTCTCGCCATCAGGCGAACCCACTCCGGCTTCAGATGTACTTGCAATTTATGTCAAGGACGAGAAGTCAACATTTTAGTTCAACTGACCGCTTTAAGGGTTGAATTCGTTACCTCAGCATCAGCGCACCGGATGTGTAGGAATGTGCGCTCTTATCCATATAGCCATGCTAACATCAAAGCGTTATTGTTATTTAGTATCTTAACTCATTCTACAAACGCTTTCCTACCTATTCCACTGCGCAATGATTCAGCGGAAATGTTCACTTCGGTCTTGACAGCCTGTGCAGAGACACCATGAGGGCCAGAAGCTATTCCATCTCCCAAGAAGTTCGATAGCTTTACCAATTTCCTCCCAAGATGATCTCTGACAGCGATATCCAGTTTCACCTCCCCATATTTTTTTTTAAATTCTTAAAGTGCTGACGAAGGTTTTCTAGCCGCAACATCCATTCTGTTACTTGTGATTGTGTTAAAGCTGACCAATTCCACTGTACTTGTTTGTGTATTGATTTGTTCATAGTATTTTTTCAGCCCGACTACAGTTAATCCGGCTTCATCTCCGCGGCCTGGACGCCCGGAGGGTCCACTGGGACTGGCCTGACCATAAGTTCTCCAAAGTAGCCAGCCACTGTTCACCCGATCGTTAACGTTGTTGAGAACTTTGCCATCACCATTCCCGATGAGTCACTTCCCCACCACTCTCTCTGTAGTGCTGCAGAGATCTCTAAGATTCCCTTCGGCTGCTGCCTCTCCCTCCTGGCAGTCAAATACTGTCCCTTAATATTCACGTCCTAACTTCATTATTGCTTCTATTTATGTCTTTATAGACGTCCGCTTTAAGAGCTGTTTTTTTTAAAAAAAATTTGCTTAAAAGTGTTTCTCCTTTGTATAAGAGTTTCTAACTTGACCCGAGTTGTATATTTTCCCCAAGGACTTATGTATGTATGTTTTTGTTTTTTTTTTGGTTGTTTTTTTCGCATATCCTTTACAGGACATCGTTGTCAATGCCAGAATTTTACCGCTGTTGGTTGATTTCTTGGCAAGATTAGCTCAATAGTTTGCCATTGCTTTCTGAGCGGCCGGCTCACTTATCCCGTAAGTCACCAACGCGGCGAGAACCGCTACAAATTCTCGTTATTTGTCTCCAATGCCTTTAACCTGCTGTCAGCGGTCATCCGTAATCAGTTCAGCTGACAGTGCATCAGCACTGACAAGATTTATGGTGATGACGGGGGAATAGTTTGAACAGATCAATGGATTTCAAATCGACAATGTCAGTCAATGACCCCACGTTATTCCATATAAGGAGGGAGAATGTACAATAGTATCAGTCAAACACACCATAGTGTGTCATAAATGACGGGAGAATATACAATAGTATCAGTCAAACACACCATAGTGTGTCATAAATGATGGGAGAATATACAATAGTATCAGTCAAACACACCATAGTGTGTCATAAATGATGGGAGAATATACAATAGTATCAGTCAAACACACCATAGTGTGTCATAAATGATGCGAGAATATACAATAGTATCAGTCAAACACACCATAGTGTGTCATAAATGATGGGAGAATATACAATAGTATCAGTCAAACACACCATAGTGTGTCATAAATGATGGGAGAATATACAATAGTATCAGTCAAACACACCATAGTGTGTCATAAATGACTATGAATAAAAGCTACACACAATGTAAGTCACTTACTGAAAATCCGTAAATATACTGACAGGAATTGTCCTGTTCTTTGTCTCTTTCTCCCGGCCTCTCTCGTTTGCTTTCTTATTCTCTGGGTCTCTGTCTGTCTGTCTGTCTGTCATTCTGTCTGTCTGGCTGATAGAGAGAGAGACAGAGACAGACAGAGAGATTCTGCATTGTTTTTATATATACAACGAGCAAAATTGAAAATAGTCAACGTTCTTCTAGGACGCAATTTGTAGTATTAAAAGAATGCCCTTCTATCTATGATGTAGGTAGCGGCCATTGATGAAATGCTGTCCCGAGAAAACCAATCACTTTATGGGAGTGGAACCCAAGCCAAAAGCTATTACTTTGTTCACGCGAACAGTTAGCCCAGCTTTTATTATGGGTAGCCCGTTTATCGCCTCAAGGGTAGTCGGAGGATGTGAGTGCATTGTTGCCCTTCCACGCGATTAATTCGGACAAGCCAAAGGACTAGCCTCATCTTGTTAGGTTCAAGTGTATTGATCAGCGATATACGGCCACATTTAATGAACGAGCTTCATCTGCTTCTATCTATCTATCTATCTATCTATCTATCTATCTATCTATCTATCTATCTATCTATCTATCTATCTATCTATCTATCCATCTATCCATCCATCCATCTATCCATCCATCCATCTATCCATCCATCCATCTATCTATCCATCGATCCATCCATCTATCTATCTATCTATCTATCTATCTATCTATCTATCTAT